>CAJNDV010036157.1:12913-23492 GCA_905221635.1 Symbiodinium sp. CCMP2456
AGAGAGAGAGAGAGAGAAAGACGGAGAGAGTCACATTCGGCATGTGTAAACTGGCAGACTTCTTGGAGTTGATGGTATGTGAGGTGTGAGTAATTTCACCTTCTAGGCAGTTTAGGCTATAGCCTCTCCGACTAACCAATAGTTACATGTAGAGGACGAGGAGCCACAGGAAAGTGCAGCACCAATTGATGCCACGGCCAGCCCAACACACCTTGTCAAATCAAAGCTGGGGAATAGTTCATTGGCTGATTGCCTTGGAGTTGAAGTCTTGTCGACGGTCGGACCGGAGCTCCAACTACCCGAAACACTGCCCAATCTAGCCTTGCTCCACGGAGTAGATCCAGGCTTCCTGTGATGGTAGCATAGAAAGAGTTTAAGTCGAAAGGGCCCGTCATCGGGCCAAACTCCACCGACCCTTCAATTCCCTACATACAGTATGAAACCCTCGGGCAAGAACGATTCCTTGAGGCCTGTGTGAACCTTCACGGCGCGCCCAGGACTGGTTGGGGTAAGCGCGTGCCTTTAGTTTCCCGAGGTGTAACAAAGTATGCACACGGGAAATTGCTTGGGCCGCAGGGTGATTTTGAATTGGTTCGGGGACTTTACAGGCTGAGATCGAAGACTGGAAGTCTCGGGCGGAATTGGAGAAACCAAGGGCCTCCCCAAGCCGGGCATCAGTCGCACTTGGGAGATTTGTGAGTCCATGAGATTTGATCTGAGCAAGCACAAAGCCAGCTTGACAGCCATTATGGCTCCATAGGGCATTTAGCTTTGGAGCGGTGCTCCGAGTAGTTGCCATGAAGAGAAAGCGTCTGATTGGCAAGCAGTCTGTCGCGGCTTCTTGCCGAGGCGTAGGTAACCTTCTGACTGAGGCGCTGCAGAAGACGCGGCCCGAAGTTCTAGGTTTCTTAGACTTCCGAGCGTGCTGTCGGCTTCAGGCTGCCGCGGGTTTTTGGCGTGGTTCTACATGGAACAGGCCTCCGCAGCACCTTGAGAGTCTTTGGTGCCGTTTGTCCAACATCATGCGGCCCTTCCTTGAGGACCAAGACTGGTGCCACTTAGAAGCCGCATCGCTGTACTGGCTACAGAACGCAGTTGGCGAGGCCTCGTGGCACAGACTCTTGGTAGAGCGCTTCGGCGCGATTCCTGCCATTCCTGGCCTCGAAGCATTAGCAAACCTGCCCACAAGACGTATGGCACAGAAGTTTCTCTACTTTCTGCATGTCTCCTGGCGCATAGTACCTGGAGAACGTGCTGCAGGCATCCACATCGGACTGGAGAAGCGCAAGCTTCTCACGAAGCCTTGTGACACCATTGTGCCTCGCTACTATATACCGGAGTACCTCAGCCTCGGGAAAGGCTACTTTTTCTTGGACTTCAAGGCTATCGGAGGCCCCGTCGAGTGGTGGGAGAGGTTGGCGGACGAGAGGGCGCGCCAGTCGTTCGACCTGCCCGTTGCACATGAGGAAGTGACGCTCCCGATGAGCGTCTACGACGTCAACACCGACTTCACGGGACAGTGCCTCACAATCTGGACGGACGGGGCTGTTGTCAGGGCCGTTGGATGTCACCAAGCTTCGCCGAAGTTTGGTTTCGTGGAGATTCCAGGACGCCCGACACTCAAGGGGATATCTGTCGGAATCAATTGTCAACAGCTCCTGGACAAGCTTGGTGCTGTCATCGATGACATCATCTTCGGTGACAGCAACCCTGGCGGTCCAACCATCTTCTTCGAGCAGTTGCCACGGGTGAGCTTCGAAGTAGACGCAGAAAATGGCGGTTTGGCAGTGGTAGACGACTTCACGTCGTATCAGGATATCAACTGGCTGCGGCCGCGTCTCCACTTCCCTATCAGCGCCATTTTTGTTTGGTGAGTTGCACTTAACCTCTGCTGCCTTGTACGGCTGCCAAGCAACCGGTCATTCCTGTTTGGGCCAAGGCGCCATCGTGGCGGGGTGATGCACGATGCGTGATTGACGAAAAGAGCTTGTTTGAAGAGAGCCCATGCGAGCAATCATCCTTGAAGTTTACGCATGCCGTGTTTTCAACCCTGATTTGCTGCCGGAGGCTCGCAGACACGGCCATCCTGCGGCACTTGGTGCAGAGAACTTTTGCGACTGGGTTTGCAGCAGGTGGCCTTGTTCTCTTAAGTTTTAACGCATTTTCCGGGTACGATGTAGGGTATTGGGCTCAGGGACTGCATGCTCTCGCGAAGAGCTGCACACTGGGAAGCCGCTGCTGGCTAGATGAGCGTTTCCTTCTAAGTCAAGGCATCGCGGGAACCATTCCATAGTGAGACAAGTCTGACCTTGTTGAATCATGTTGATGGCACGCCCTCGTTGGCGCGATAGGAGTGCCTGTAGTTAGGCTTGAATTTAAGGCTTCCGGGTCATGGCTTCATGGCTTAGGTTGCACCCTGACCAGCCTCAATGGGGCTATTAACCAACAACGGTGCAGAGGTCGGCCTCAACCGGTAAACAGTAGCTGACGAAACAGGTCTGTTCCGCACCAAAGGGAAAAAGGAGCTGGCGAAAACGATGTGCATTCAATGTTCGCTGAGTCGCTTCCAAGCGGGCGAGACAGAGCTGGCGACGCATGCGACGAGTGGGATCCGATACCGGCAAGAGGAATTTGTTGCCGAAATCGGCTCCACATGGCGAAAACAGAAACAGGCGAATTAGTTGCGTCTCCAGTCCATGTAAAAAGGATCTGCAAGCTGGATGCCTTCAGACAGACTTGCTAGCATCTATGTTGGTGGGTCTGGAACGGCCCAACACGCAGCACGGCAGTGTGGAAGCAGCTTGCTTCCTGTGGTCTGCTCCAACTCGTGAGAAAGACTTGCAGAGCACGCGAGCGTCATTTGTCTCCACGGCTATTCCTGGATAGCTTGTCAGTATCAGACATAGCAGCTCCGCAACAGACTCGATCCATCAAGCACGCGCTTTACCGCGAAGCTCGAATGATGTGTCAATGCCTCTCCCGTCTCCACATGCAGAGGCACGCCAAGTAGGCACTGGGTCCACTCCAAATGCTGCATTGCCGCACGCAAGCAAGTTCCAAACAAAGCGGTGTTGGAGGATGCCTCATGCTTGCAGCATCTTACTGAGCAGTTTTCAGCCCAGATCTGTTAGATAATGGTTCGTCCCGTCACAGGAAGATGCCTTAAATCATGTACGATCCGGGAGGAGAAACGCCGCAATGCTCCTCTCGGCAATAAACACGATATTACATAAAGGCTGGAAGTTGCAGCAGTGAATGAACAGGAACATTAGCAATTCTAAACATATTGATAGTCACGGGACGAATTCAGGAAGAGCTGGACAGCCACCTGGATCGAGTGGAGGCCCTCCTTGGAGGCCGAGTTTAAGGATTTGGGCCCTGTTTGTGAGCAGATTCGGTTTGCCCGCTTTTTGGTTTTGGATGGGGGCCACGGATACTTGGTTTACGCAGGTTCGGGTGCGGGTCTAGATCAGGGTTTCCTTCGTGATAGCATGGCCTTACGAGGTCGACCTCACCATGCTAATGCTTAGTAAGGGGATCCAGCGTAGAACCCAGTTGAATAATTGGTATAAGAGATAGCTCCGTCGAGTGCGACGGTGATGCCTGCGCTTGAGAAGGCCTTAGAGCTATGTTTTTTGAGGGGGGGGGGGTCGTTTGCGGCGAGACATGTACTACTGCAGAGAGACATTCCTGATCTGATAAGGGTCAACGCTGCCCTGACACTCACTGCAGACGGACCTGGCACCTTTCCTTCAGACGCATCCGACTCAGCGGTAGAACATCAGAAAGAGAGCAGAAACAGAGAGATTGCGTTCTGACAATGCATGCCACTCAGGTCGAATCTTTCCCGGTGGGTTAGATTAAACCTACTGCTGCAACCAGGCCAAAAGAATTGCTCCCATGTTACGGGACAAGGAACAGCCCATATGCAAAGCTGGCATGGAACATCAGCTGGCGGCAGTGCTGACTCACGACGAGTCAGTCAATCCTTTTTTTCGAAAATCTTCAATAAAGAGCTATTCGTTTGATTCACGGCACGCATCTGTGACAGGACCAGCCGTCCGAAACGACGGGCTCGGGGCCCAGGAATCGGGGCAGTTTGGGAAAGGTGATGGTGTCGGCTTCTAGATCGAAGGGAGTGTCCAGACGCAAGCCAAGTTCCCCCATCCCACAGCACATCATCATGGTCGCCATTCTCAGGAGCAAGACATGAATCATGTTCGCAGTTCTCGCATCGTCGCGCTTAATCCCATGCTTATCCACACCGCCACCATCACTGAGGGCAGCGCCGAAGTACGCCACCTGTCCCGACTTCTACAAGCCCGGATGAGGTGGAGCAACTTAGCTAATGCTGCTTGATCAAATTTTGCGAGGGCTGGAAAACCACTTGGACAGCCGGCCCTCATGGTGCTGGTGGGGTCGGTGCGGTTCAGCCCTCCTTGATTTGGTCCCGGAGGATCGAGTTTTGTGATGACCAGTCCTGGTAAAGTAGCGGCATGTGCGAATATGTGGTCTTATGATAATGTTACGATTTTGTTATTGTTCAGGGTTCCGTCCCGCTCATGATGTCATGGTTTTGGTATGGCTTTGTTCTTATGCTTTAGTTTTGGTTTTGAACGGTTATGGTTTGCGCTACGCGGGAAAGCACGGCTCGAAAAGCAGCTCGGCTGCAAGTCGAAAACCATATTGAAAAACATAGCCATATCAAACCCAGCCTGGAGGAGGCAGGAGACGTATCAAAATCGTGCATCCCCAGTCGAGTGGCTCCGCTTGGGCGCCTGTCACACCGTGACGCAGCCCGTGTTCCCATTGTGTTCGTTTTGGAGAGGGAGCTGCATATAAAAGCCCATAAACAAAGCAAAAAACCACACCATAAGAAAACCATAACAGAATCATAAGCCTCAAAAATCATCACTAAATCGTAAACTCCTGGATTCGTGAAGCCATACCAAATCCATAAGTTACTCATAAAATTAACATTCCTGGCTGTCTACCGGGAGCAATCGCACGTGAACCTGGAGCCGGCTGTTACACAGTCTCGCAGTAAACCAGAGCAGCCCATGCTCAGTACCTCCCTGAGGTTCTGGTTGGCATCCTATTGCCAGCCTGCCATTGCCTGCCAGCAGGGATGAGATCAACGTCTTGTTGCGTGTTAGGCATCATGCACTAGGCGGCGCAAAAGTTGCTTAGCAAGTGGTAAGACAAAGTCGATTGGTAGCGCATTGCACTGAGCTAAGACTGTTTAGGCTATGTCTAAGTGGTTTGGTTTGGAGATATATCGTCCAGGAATCTGCTGCGAAGCAGGGCGGGGAGGGCAGAGAGATCCGCGCCCAAGGCGCAGGTTTTGAGCTTGAACTGGGGGGGTTGTAGCTCTTCAGACATGGTTCCGGGTGAGCTTCTGCTTGGGTTCCACTCCAAGGTTCAAGCTGCTAGCAGAAGTCTCTTGCAGGGCCTTCCTCATGGCGTGAGGTCGTTTTGGGTTTGAGAAGTGAAATCGAACATGTTTGACAGGTTGAGGTTTAAGGAAGAAGCATCACTATCCGGACTTAGTTTGGTTGGGGTGTGCCACGGCAGCTGAAAGTAAAGTCTTTTGCTGCTCATGCCCCGTGGCCTCACGCCGCTCAGCGTATAGAGGCAACCAAGGCGCGATGATTCCCGGACAACATCATGGGCATCATGCAGCAATCAGAAGCTGGCACCGCCCTCCCGGATGCCTCCTGTTCCGTCCTATTGTTGCCAGGAAGATATTCGCCCTGCCCGGCATTCATGTAGCGTTTCGCAGTATCAGGGCAGATGTATTTGTGCAAGCCTGTAAACTGATGTATTCAAGCAAGCAGTCGGACCGTGAATGGGGTGTGGAGGTGGAGCTATAGATTCCTCCTGCCCTAGGGTGAGTAGCAGTAGCAAGAGGACTAGTCGTAGAAGAAGCAGCATAAGGTTAAACGGTTAAACGATCCTACTGCTAGAGCACGAGCAAGATCGGTGCTGAGAGCACTGGCAGTAAGAAAGCATAACTTCACCAAAAGCATCATACAGAGCATGTGACGTTGGCATTTCTGTGTGGACGATCTCGCAGTCTTGGTTCCAAATTCATTATCGTTGGCTTGCGAGCACATTAGGGTTCCTTTTCTGGAGGATGAGATGTTTCTTGGTATGATGCACAGACGAGAACCCTAATTTGCAGCAGCTCTCATATTATGTCTGCATGTAACATGCCGGCACCTTTTATCAGAGATGGGGGGTCAATGGATCATGCAGCACGCCAGCTTACCGAACAAAAGAGTGGAACGATACCGAATTACGCTCCATGCAGACAGCTCTCAAAGGACGGTTTTTGCTGCTGTCGGTCCTACGATCTGCCCCAGCATACAGTATGTCGCCATGTAGATGGCTTTCCTGCCGCAGACGGGCGACGAAAAAGCAGGGTACACGCAGTCTTGCTGATGATTTTGTACCTGGTTTTGGCTTGACAGACTTTCCCACGCAACTGATTAAGGGTTTCAAAGTTGGTGTTGGTCTCCTTTGCTGCCTGTCTAAATCCCGATTGGACTGTTTACTCATGCGACTGCCGTAGTAGTGTATGTCAGGTTGCAGCTTTGGGGTTGTAATGCTGATTAACGATCATGGCCTTGACTTCAACCATGGCAGAGCTAGCAGTGACGACAATTACGACGGAGCGTAACACCGACAATCTCGAACAAGTCAAAAAAGTGGAGCCAACAGTAGCAAGAGCGTGGAGCAATGACATGAATAGCAGCAGTGACTCCTGCACTCTACTGTTGGGGGGGCAGCAATCAGCGCAATCCCGATGCCGCATGATTGATATTCGCTGTATTTTGCAGTCTGACTTGTTGCTGTCCTCGAAGTGGCTTGTGTTGGTCTTGTTATCTCTGCAAGCCGATAGTTTCTTATGCTCCCAACTCCCAAAAACCACAAGACAAAACCGCCTGCCCGTCGTACCGGACCTGACACGGTTTGCAGGAAGCTGACGGTGGCAAACTCAAATTCAGGACCCGGCTGGGCATCATCTTCATTCAGGGCTTATGGCCTACTGTAGGCCCTAGGCGAAACGGTAAGTTCCGGGGCGGGGCGTCCAATGAGGAGGCTGCGTTGGCGGGGAGGTTTGGGACAATGGCCGGCTGAATGATGACTTGGTTGCGGGGTGCAGCGGCGGCCGTTGAAGCGTTAGTACTTGATAGTATTTGTGCAGGTGTGCCTGAGCATCCTACCGTAGATCCTCAGTGCCATGGGTCTGGTAGCTGTATTTTGTCAGATGAAGGACGGACAAGGGTACAGAGCTTGTCGTCGACAATGCGCGTGGCTCGGGACGATTTCCACACGCACTGGTAGGTTTATGAAGATCTCTGCTTGAAATTTGACTGCGCTTCCCTGCAGTTCTGGACGTGCCGGAGGTATGACATTCTTCCACGCAGCCCTTTTGTCCAGGCAGAAGTGCACCTTCACGCTCTTCCCCTCACTATCTGAAGCGAACAGTTTTGATCCGCCATGGCCCGGTCCTGTCTGCTTGCTTTTGCATGCTTGATTGGGACCCAGCCCAGCTTGTCCGAGCTGGCGGACGACAATTTGCCCACCGAGGCGGGGGCAGGTGGTTTCCTTCCCTCAATGCATGCCTTCAGCTGCTGGCGGTGTTGCAGGGTCCTGCCGCAGCTAAAGGAACGGGGTCTGAATTCGGGGCCCTTGGCTCTAAGCCCCCTAAGCCGACCCCCAAAGCCTCCAAACCCTGTCGGTGTCGTTTTTGGCAGGCCGATGACACCTGCCAGGGCGGCACCGAAGCTTGTCAATATCTGCTGCAGCCTGTTCTAAATCGACAGTTTAACGACCCAGCCTTCGAGCGCGATGTAGTTACATTCATTGGTCGAAGTCCTGAAGACCCTTGTAGTCACAGTCTGGTCACAGTGTCGTAAGTCACCAAAACAATACGATACAGTGGCTACAAACATGCCTCTGTGGCAACCACAACGGCAAGATTGTGGGACTTGCCACTTCTTCATGTGACGTGTGTATTCATGCTTGGCATGCTTTCACATACTCATACACAGACAGACTTGTCTAAAGAGCTTACGCACAAACTTTCCGTTACGAAATGAAGCCAGACGAAGCTGCAGAAGGCTTTCATGAGACAGCCATTGCGACATGCAAGCTTGAGCTGCCGCCGGGTTTGAGGAAGAGTGTGACCTGTCTTTGCGACAGCTCCGGGCGGACAAGATTGCTGCGCTCACACAAGAGGCGAGGAGTGAGGAAGTAGTTTGTACCGGAACCTGAAACGTGTCGGGTTATTGTCCGAAGGAGGAGCAGACCGTCCAGAGGTCCCTGGCAGAGAAATCCGAGGACTGTAATTAGTTTGAGAGTTTGGGCGAGTCTTTCGGGTTGAATGTTTTGGAACATAGGGATAAGAAGCATGAGGCCCTTTAATGTGAAGTGTTGGGGGTGTTGGGGGTCTCTTACGGACCTCGTGATGAAGGCGTTGAGTCCATGAGCATCCAGTTCCTGCTTGCTAACCTCCAATTTCGGTCGTTTTCAAGCGACTACCCCTAGGCGACTTCTTATCAGCTTTTCTTCTTTCCTGCTCCCAGGGATGAGTGTCCTAATTGGCAGCCGCCCAAGCCTCGCGCTTGCCGACTGGGCTGTTGAGGGTTTAGGGCCTGTCTGGTGCAGGGGACTGAACCGAGCAAGGCCCCTAAAGCTTGGAGGAGTATGGCAGGCATGAAAAAGGCATAGGGCAGCGTTGTTTTCCAAGGTGCCCTGTTTTGGACAGTTCCTGCAAGGTCGGGCAGCAAGGCTTCTCACAACTCGATGGGTGTCAGGAGGAAGGAAGCCGCACGAACAGTTCGTGGTACTGGGGCTTGGCACACGGTGGCTCCTGGACAGGCCAGGGGCCAAACTGAAGAGTCTATGACATGTCTTCAAGTTGGACGGAGTGATTTTGAGGCGGACCATGAACATCCGTTTGCTTGTCTTTCGAGATCCTTTCACTTTTCACGTTCCCGAACTCTCCGAACAGTTTCTGCTGTAACGTCAGCTTCGCGAAGCACTTCTTAACTAATTCCTGCGTTTTGCGGCAGGGTCGTAACTTAGTCGAATTGTACCAAACGTTCGCGAAGATTCATGCGGGCCTGTGCCACCAGTGCTTGGGAGGTGGGATGTGCATGTGGTACAACTGCGACGCCAGCCGGGGGAAGACTGTTTGCCATCACTTCCGCTGCATTTGTGCCGAAGGCCGCGGAGGGTGAAGCTTTAGAAGTGCGTTGATGGATGGCTGGCTGGATGGATTAATCGTTTCATATATCTTTGTATGATAGACATACGTAGGTCCGTAGGTATTGTATGGCAGTGTATTGTAATTTATTGCACTGGCATTGCGTTGCAAGGCATGGCATGGCACGGTGTGATCTTATTTGGTAAATATTTGCATTGTACTGCACGGTATTGTATTGTGCATTCACAAACCTCTGGGTGTTTCGTAGATCCAGCGTAAAATATTCGAGCGCAGCGCGGCGCGATTGTGTGTGTGTGTGTCTATGTGTGTGTGTGTGTGTCTCTGTGCGTGTGTGTGTGTGTGTCTTTGTATCATGATTCTTTCCACCTATGTGCTGCGCTCGTGTACTGTACTCTGGAGGTGAGGTTCTGCTTGCCTTTGGTTCGGCATGTGCCAAGAAGCTTCCAGGAGCTCAGGAGAAGCCTGACAGGGCTACTGCGGCTACTGAGCACAGATGTAAAGCGGCATGAATCCAGGCATGGAGCGAGCCTCCTTTCTCGTGAAATATGGTGAATCCCTCCAGCTTGTCCATCCGCCAGCTTGGAAGAGCCTCCGCTTTCCAGTGCATTGCATAATGATGTAAAACTAGACACTGCTACAGTTTGCCCCAAGTGAACCTTTAGTTCGTTGGCGTTTTGCATTTGTTAGGGCCAGAGCAACCTAGCTCGAAAACTGTTACTGTTGGGTTAGGCGTTGCAGCTGGTGGAAAGTGTTTCGACGAAAAGCAGCTTGGCAAGAAAGCTATTCGCAGATCAGGTTTCGTCCTCACTATGCCCCATACTCCAACCCCGCATCTAGTGCAGGCTCGTCCTTGCTAGGCAGGAGGGACAAAGAAACCCCGTGTCGGGACCCTCAACTAACTCAGGGCCAATCCTTGTACTTTGAGCTTGTTGTTACCGAGGACTCAGAATCTTCCAAGGCGCTCTTCCCTGTGTTGTTGCATTGCTTCCATTTAACTAGTTTGTCTCCGAGTCACGAACCTCCGAGTATTCTTATTATAATTTCTGCGACAGAGATGCCTCTGTTGAACACTGCGATGAGTTCTGAGTGCGTATTGGTAGTGACGTGGTAGTACCAGCGGAGAAGTACTAGTACAGGTAGTAGTAGTAGTAGTAGTAGTAGTAGTAGTAGTAGTATGTAGTAGTAGTAGTAGTAGTAGTAGTAGTAGTAGTAGGAGTAGTAGTAGTAGAAGTAGAAGTAGTAGTAGTAGTAGTAGTAGTAGTAGTAGTAGTAGTAGTATGTAGTATGTAGTAGTAGTATGTAGTATGTAGTATGTAGTATGTAGTTGTAGTTGTAGTTGTA
>CAJNDV010036161.1:3069-23473 GCA_905221635.1 Symbiodinium sp. CCMP2456
CCTAAACCCTAAAAACCTTAAACCCCGCACCCAAGGCCCCTGTGTGAGCCTCCGGCGGTCGATACCTTGGCTCTGGGCTTTGGGCTCATGGTCCTTCATAGAATAGTATACTAATATATATATATATATAGATAGGGTTTAGGGTTTAGGGTTTAAGGATTAGAGAAAGAGATCGCGAGGGTTTCAGACTACGAACAAGGCTTCGGGGGAGGGTATAATACAAGTATGGCTTGGAGTAAGGGGCCCTCCGGAATAGTAGCATTGCCATTTCTCCCAAAAGGTGCATGCCCTCAGGGTCCAGGTATCTTCTTAGGAGAGGCAAGTCTCAAGGGGAGAGGACCTGTGTCTGTGAGGTCAGGGAAGCTACGTTTTGAAGTTCCCGAAATTCCTAGGACCCATACTAAACCCGCAACTTCAAACCATATCTCTCTTCCCAAAACCTGACTCAACTCAACAGTGCAGGCCTTCAATTATGTGGAGGTGGTTGATTACGTATCATACGAAGCAGGTCTTCAAGACTGGCTTGGGCTTCGTGTGCTTTCGTCCTAAAGTACCTAAATAGGGATTACTTGGAGGCCAGAGTAGACACTGCTTGGAAAATTGGCCCCTTAGGGCCTAAGCCTTATGGTTCAGTCGGCTTCCATCGCGCGTTAGTCAAATGGAGGCCTCGAAGCTGTAGTGCAAAACCCTAACTCCTGCATTGATACCCCCTAGTTCACAAAGGGGTTTAGTCTCCGGATTGATAGCTGTGGCCTTGAAGCCCAATGCCCTAATCGTTAACCTACAAAGCCCCCTAAAACCTAGACCCTGTCCCGTACATACCTACGAGGAGGACGCTGGCTCATGTCTCTAAGGCCCTGACGCGAGGAGGTCCTGGATTGCTCACACACGGTTTGGGTTTAGGGTTTAGGGTTTAGGGTCCCAGACCGTCTTCGTTTTGACCCTAAGCGTGCATGTACTTGTGTAGTAGATGCAATGGCCTTCAGGCAGTCCCTCTATAGGTACATTGGGGCCATGCCAAGTATATACTGTAGGGGTTACTCGGATTTTAAGGATCATTCCAACTCCCAAAGCGCCTTCAAAGGCAAAAAACACCATAACCCAAAAGCCTAAACTTTAAACCCTGAACCTAAGCCCTAAACACCATAAGCCCCTACCGTAACCCTAGACAGAAGCTTTCACCCTGGAGTCTCCACCCTAATCCCGATTATAAGGGCCTTCATTAGGGTTTAGGGTTTAGGGTAGAGGGGTGTATTATACTCTATAACTATCATAAATCGAATTTTGAGGCCCCTACATTAAACCCCAGAAACAAACCGAAAGCGCGGTGTAGACCCAGAAAGCAGCCCTCGCCCGCAAGGGCCCTCTATGGCAAGGGGGTACTCCGGGTTTATTCCGCATCTGGGAACCCCAATGCATGTAATTCATGCAGGTGATGTGGTTAGAATGGGCTTTTGGGGGGGTGGGGGGGGTTCCTTTTTATGGTTATAGTATAATATACACTCAAACCCTATTCTAACGATTAAGGCCCCTATATTGCTCTTATTCAGCTTGGACGAGACAAAGGTTCTATGAGGGTCCAGGGGCGTCAGGTGTTGGCTGGTCTAATCCCTACGCCCATACATGCTCTAAACGCTAAACCCTAAACCCTAAACCCTAAACCCTAAACCCTTAACCCTAAACCGTGCTGCTCTTCTTTTTGTTGCGTTCAGGAACCGTGGCATACGAAGTTTAGGGTTCAGGCTCAACCCTGTAACCTTGAACCCAAAGGCCCTAAAACCCTAGACCCCAAACCCTAAACCGTTAGGGTCCTAAACCCTAAACCGTTAGGGTTCTTCAGGCTTGAATGGTTCAGGGCTGATAGATACCGCATGTTAACGCCGCATATGTTCAAGCCCCGTTTGGATTCAGGATCTAGGGTTGCAGGGTTCAGGGCTTCGGGTTTAAGGTTTAGGGTTTAGGGTTTAGGGACCCTAAACCCTAAACCCACCCACAAACGTGACCGATGTTTCAAGATTGGGGAGCGCGAATCCGTGATTGCACAACCAGGAATTGCAGACTCGGGCACACAACCTCCACCACCGAAGCACATCCATCCACGGGCTTCAGGGTTTAGGCTGTACGTAGGTTTGGATTTGGAGCTTGAGTGGTTGATGGTATAGAATTCAGGACTTTAGGCTTTAGCGTTTAGGGGCAATCTGCTACTCTTCACATGCTAACGTCAGTCAGTACAGAAACATTACTACCCAGAACCGAAGCTATCTGAATATTCTGCCCACTGCCATAAAGGAGTCTCGACGGTGCGCTCAACAAGTGCAGAGTGAGTTTGTGGAGCTCTCCTCCTCCCTCCGATAAGCCTAGAGCATTGATTGAAAAAGCCCGGAGGACACAGGGTCCTCGAGGATACGCATGAGGATGGCATATCGCAGCTGTATCTCCTTCGGGTGTTGACAAGAATTGCTCAAAGGGTTGCTATGTTCTTCTTTATACTGATTCTTACCATAGACTCTCTCAGGGTACAACGGATAGGGCCGAAACCTGCAACCGTGATGCCGCCAGGGTGCAGGCATCGGGGATTGGAATCTAGCTAACGGAAGGGTTTAGGGTTGAAGGCCTCTAGCGCTTCCGTGCGCTCCACACGGTTTAGGGTTTAGGGTTTAGGGTTTAGGGCTTAGGGTATCTCTCCTGCATTCTTTCAAAGCTCTCAAGTTTGAAACAAGAAATTGAAACATGCTATGGTGCCGTCGTACTTATAGCAGGGTTCTTTAAAAAGTGCCTTGGGGTTCCCTTCAAAGGAGGTACCCAGGACACTGAACCCTAAACAGTTTAGGATTTGGGGGGTTTGGGGGGTTTAGGCTGTTTAGAGAGGGTTTAGGGGTTTAGGGGGTGTAGAGAGTTTAGGGTTTAGGGTTTAGGGGGTTTAGGGGGTTGAGGGGGTTGAGAGTGTTTAGGGCTTAGGGTTTAGGGGCTAGATCCCCCTGATCCTCCAAAATTCTAAGGAATAGACCTGCAACCACAGTAAGTTATAAGGAGGATCCCACCATAAGTTCCAGTCTATTCCTGAATTTCGTCAAATTCGAAAGTCTGGGCCCTAAACCTCGAAACTATCCCTGAGCACTCAAAAACCTATCCTTACAAGATCCTGTAAATGGGGGTTCAGGGTTTAGGGCTTTGGGCTTTAGTGGGTTTAGTGTTTAGGGTTTAGAGGGTTCAGGGTTTAGGGTTTAGGGGGTTCAGGGTTTGGGGGGTTTTGGGTGTAGGAGGTTCAGAGCTCAGGGGGTTTAGGGTTTAGGGTATAGAGGGATAGCCCCAAGCAGGGTAATTATATGAACCCTAAACAGGATCCTTAGAGACTCCTTGAAGTAGATATAGGAGCCGCCATGACTGATACTTAGAATACGGGGTTCCTCCTTGTACCATATTAGTGTTTAGGGTTTAGGTTTAGGGTTTAGGGTTTACGGTTCTTATTACAGCTTTACTAGAACATACCCCAAAACCCAATTCCAATTAGCGCCTGAACCCTAAACCCTATTCCAGTTATTGCAGCCCGCATCAAAGAACCCCCCCATAGAGCCGACAAGTAGTCCATATATATATATATATAGGTAGATAGATAGATGGATCGATAGATAGATAAGTAGATAGATAGATAGAGAGAGATAGAGAGATAGAGAGATCGAGAGATAGGTAGATAGATAGAACCCTTTAGAAAACCCTGAAAGGAATCCTGTTCCAACTACTCAGGCCTCTATATTCGGACCACTCCTCGCGGACGGTTTTTGTAGGCTCTTAATCTAAGTCCTAGAAATGATCGATTTGTTTAGGGTTTACGGTGTAGGGTTTAGGATGATTTTATACGGACCTCTCAAAGCCCGTAACCCTGCACTCTAAACCCTGAGATTACAACGAAGATAAGGTTTTGGCAGGTTAACGCAGAGACTCTTAGCCCCATGAGCCGTCAAGTAGGCCTTAGCCTTAAACCCGAAACCCATATGGTATCTGAATCTTAGACTTGGGGTATAGTTCGCCCTTAAGGTGAAGACCCTTAGAGTAGGACCACCCCTCAACCCTAAACCCTTACGCCTTCACCCTCAACCCTAATCCCTAAACCCTTAAAGCAGGACCACTCCTCAACCCTAAACCCCAAAGCCTCAAACCTAATCCCTAAACTCTTAAAGTAGGACCACTCCTCAACCCGAAACCCCAAACCCTCAAACCTAAACCCTCAACCCAAACCAACCCTAAACCCCAGTCTCAAACTTAAACCCTTAAAGTAGGACCACTCCTCAACCCTAAACCCAAAGTCCTAAACCCTAAACCGATACAGGGTACTATAGGGGCCTTCAGAAGTGGAATAGGGTTTTGGGGCCCATGATACTATAAATATAATAATATGGAACCCCGCCAAAAAAGAGTACTGGTAAGCATTATAAGTCCCCTATATTATTGTTGGGGTTCCTTATTATTATTCATATAGTATGAAATATCCGAAACCCCATTCTAATTGTTAAGTCCCCTACATTAGGACCACTCCTCAACCCTAAAGCGTAAACCCTGATTCCTAACCCTAATCCCTAAACCCCTAAAGTCCCTAAAGTAGGACCACTCCTCAACCCTAAACCCTATATCCTAAACCCTAAACCCTAAAGTAGGACCACTCCTCAAAAGCCCTAAACCCTAAATTTTAAGCCCAAAACCCTAAATTTCAAGCCCGAAACCCTAAATTTTAAGCCCCAAACCCTTGCAGGGTAGGACCACTCCTCCAACTCCAAAGCTGCAGAGAGCGCCTGGTGCCGGACCTGGCGCGCCGACTCCTCCAAGAAGCGCAGAGAGGGGGGTTTAGGGTTTGGGGGTTTAGGGTTTAGGGTTTAGGGTTTTAGGGTTTTAGGATTTGGGGTTTAGGGCTTAGGGCTTAGGGTTTAGGGTTTAGGATTTAGGGTTTAGGAGTTCGGGTTTAGGGGTTTAGGGTTTAGGGTTTAGGGTTAGGGCTTTGGGGGCTCCTGATTCCTTATTATTTTTAAAGTATAATGGGCATTCCGGGTTCAGGGTTCGGGGTTTAGGGCTTTAGGGCTTTAGGGGTGAGGGTTTAGGGGTGTAGGGCTTTAGGGCTGTAGGGCTTCAGGGCTTTCGGTTTTGGGTTTACAAAGTGATTTAGGGTTTAGGGTTTGGGGCTTAGGGGTTTAGGGCTTTATAGGTTTTGGAAGGGCTTTATAGGGGTTCCCGGGTGGATAGGGCTTGACCAAAACCCTAAACCCTAAACCCTAAACCTAAACTCTAAACCCTAAACCCTAAACCCTAAACCCTAAACCCTTGATACCGAAGATTCAGGAATTTTGGAGGGCAAGGCGCAAGACACCAACCCAAAAACATCAGCAACCTGTCGGCAGCCCTACCTGCAACCCCAGACCCGAAGAATGGTAGGTTATGGTTTAGGGTTTAGCGTTTAGGGTTTAGGGTTTAGGGTTTAGGGTTTAGGGTTTAGGGTTTAGGGTTTAGGGTGAGCTTCTAAGCCCAGACAGAACCGATGCCCATGTGAAATCTCAGCGGATTCTCATATGAAGCCACAAAGCTCTGATTCAGCCGATGTATTTACAAACTGCAAACCCCAAAGAATCCGAAGACCTTGACAAATCAGAGAAAGACCTAAAACCCGCAGACCCCACGCCTCCTGCCCAGTCTCATTCTTCTGAGCATCGCCTCTCGCTGAAGGATGCGGTGAGGGGAGCTATGCAAACTCAGGGTGGCAGGACGAAAAACGAGTTAGGGTTTAGGGTTTCAGATTTAGGGTCTTGAACTTGCGGTTTGAGGTTTGGGGACGGTGGGGCTTGTTGCTTTCTTGAGGGTGGTGGGTATGATTGTTCGGGTACTTGGACTCTCAGGGACTAGCAGACAAGTTTAATTTAATATAGGGGCCTTAATAATAAGAATAGGGTTTGGTGGTACATTATACTATAAGTATAGTAAGGAACCCCCACAACCCCCTTCAAACTATTAAGTCCCCTACATTACGGCAAGGGTTGGGATCAAGGTTCAGGGTTTCAGTCGGAGGACTTCTGGCTCAGAATTCAGTTAGGGTTTAGGGTTTAGGGTTTAGGGTTTAGGGTTTAGGGTTTAGAAGGCTTTTCAGAGTGTTGAGGCTTTGGCTATATATGGGGGTTGATCAAAATTATGGGGCCATTTGTGTCCCCTAAACTATAAGGAATATACTTCAATACAGACCCCAAAAGGGCCCATAATTTTGATCAACCCCCATATAGAGCTCGAGAGGGCCTGTTACTGGAAGGGTTACCAGGCCTGCATGACGAGAGTACGGGGATGGGCTTTGAGGTATATGTAAGGGGCCGGAAGCCTTGCAGAAAGAAGCCGCCTTGAACACCGTCGGCAGAAACGAAACCCGTTATCAAACCCAAAGGCCTAAAAGTAACCTGACCCCTGTTACAGGAGGTCTCCCGGGACCTTCTGAGAGCTTGCGGTAGGTCCTTCATGACCGCCACTGGCGGTTAGATGCCACTGCGGGCAAAAATGCTCCACATCCTCAACCCGTTCTCCTCACCCCCACCATCACTTAGCAAGTTTGCAACTTTTCGTCTCATCATCAGCATCATAAACTGCATCCTGCTTCTACGAAGACCACTGGTATCATCATCCAGGCCCACATCCTGAGCATTCTTCTTACCATCGCCCTCATTGTCATCGTAATGGCAACAATCAGGCTCATGGTCACAATCATCGTCGTCATCATCATCAGCATCATCCGCATCAGCACCGGCAGCAGCAGCAAGGTCATCCTCGTCATCGTCTTCGTGGACAAGAGACAACGAGAAGTGTTGGCCTGTGTTGGCAGCGGAAGAGCGGCGATCAAAATTACTTACAGCATGCTAAACACAGCAACAGAAGTGTTCACGATCGCAGCCACAATGGAGATGTGAAGCAGTCTTGCCTATGTCTCAATGTGTCTGTGTGTGTGTGTGCGTTTGCTTCTGTTGAACCTATACGGACCCATATACCGTCAAGGCTTATAAACTGGCGTATGTCCACCCTGCACGCGGGGCAGCGGGGAGCAGTCTGTACCGACATTGTCACCCGCCCGACAAGGCACGCCCTGTGGAATGACGCCGGGGTGCATGGAAGACACAACCCGGGGTTTTAGGGGTTTTAGGGGATTTGGGCTTTGGGGGCTTTGGGGGTTTGGGGGTTTGAAGGTTTAGGGGTCGGCACTCCAAGTCGATTCTCCACAACATCTACGACTGCCACTTCTGCATACAGCATCGTCCTCTTCCAATCTTGAATCCCAAACTCTTTAACCCGTGACAAACACAACATAACCCATCCATCATCTTTGAGCACCGAAAAACTGCCGGTCTCCAGAATCTAAAGGGGATGGTATATGCAAATTAGGTACTTGGACCCTTAAACACAATTCTGAACCCAAAAACAAAGCCAAACTGAGGAAACCCCAACCCCTAAGACCTAGACCCTCAATCACAAATCCTAAACCCTAAACCCTAAACACCCTACACCCTACACCCTAAACCCTACACCCTAAACCCGAAACCCTAAACCCCAAAACCCCCAAAAGCTTTCGACTCTCATCTGGGGGTTCCCCAACATAGGGGACCCTAAAATAGTACCCCAAAGAGTAGGATCCTTATTATAAGCACCCCAAAACAAGGTACCCCTAAACCCTAAACCCTAAACCCTAAACCCTAAACCCTAAACCCTAAACCATCTGGCCTTCCCGGCTCTGTGTCGGAGTGGCACGGACCGGGTACGGCCCACGGTCTGAGGCTGGCAGGGCTTTAGGGTTTAGGGTTTAGGGTTTTAGGGTTTTAGGATTTAGGGTTTAGGGTTTAGGGTTTAGGGTTAGGTATCATAAACAGACATGAACAAATACATGAATAGGGAGATAAATCATGCAGAATGTGTGCGTATATGTTTCATATGACCATGCTACCTGTTTATATATCTTCATGCATCCATTACGTAGTCTATGTAGTCAAGTATCTATCTGTTACCCGATTGTTGTTGTCAATTTAGGTATATACTGCGAGTTTCATGTTTGTAGTGCAGTGTGTATGTGTGTGTATATATATATATGTATTTATATACATATGTTGCTTCATACTTCTTCGTTTCTGATGTGTGGGCTCCGGGTTTCAGCTCTAGGATACAAAGCTCTTCAGGAATAGTAACGCAGACTTGCTTGCACCCTGCAGTGCCTACATGTTTTGTTCCTTCTGGCTTAAACAGCTATAGTGACTGCCGTGACTACTGCGCCACAGGTTTTGGATGGGTAGCATGCTAAAGGGTGTATCTGTCTATCTACCTATCTATCTATCTATCTATCTATCTATCTATCAATCGGTCTATCTATCGGTCTATGTATCGGTCTATCTATCGGTCTATCTATCGGTCTATCTATCGGTCTATCTATCTATCTATCTATCTATCTATCTATCTATATAGGCACATATGTGTGTGTGTGTGTGTCGGTTATGTCCAACGTCGTCTTAAGCCTCATTGACGTGCCCGCGCCAAAGTGCATTGCGGGAATCATTCGGGCTGTGGCAGTGTATGAGATATGCAAGCTGTCTCTCCACGCAAAGGATCTGGGCTAAGGAAGTGCGCCATAGGTGGTTGGGATACTTACTTATAACTCGACCTTAAACCTCAAAACCTGTTGTCTTACTTGCTTCTTGACCTAAAACCTACTATATAACTATGTCACCTGATCCTCTGAGTTGCGACCCCGGAATATCTAATGTCGAGGGTCTCTATTTCAAGCATGCTTCGGACCAGAAAAGTGCTTATATTCAAAGGGGGAATGCTTCAGACTGGAGACCTTGTTATGGAGGGTACAGGTCAAGCGTAGGGTGCTATCTCATCTAAAGCTGAATGCAAACAGCAGACTGACGGAATACAGCACAAAACTATTGAAGCTTCACAAGTCTGCTAAGCCGCATCTGTACGAATTCTGGAAGGGGTTCTTCAGGGGTTCCTGACAGCTTCGCACAGGGTTCTTGAAAGGCACCCGAAACCTTAAACCCAACCTGTAACGCGTGCACGGCGTAGAGGTGGTGGGACAAGAAGCGGAAAGGACCGCGTGCTTCGTGCGCCTGGCATGTCTGTGGAAGTTTCAGTGTTTTGGTTTTGGGTCTATGTAGGGCTGTGCCTTCAACGCATTAAGTTTGGCTGTGGGTTTAGGGGCATGTGGGCTTCGAGTTTGGTATATAACTTGGAGTAAACCAATCGCCTGAAAAAACTGATATAGAATCCTGCAACTCCCACAACCCCACTCTTATACTACGCCCCCTAGACTGTAGGATCCTTCAAATCCCAAAAGCCTACTCTTATACTACGGCCTCTAGATTACAGGATTCTTGCAGTCTGGGGTTTAGGATTACCCATCGGCCCCATAGTAGTTCCTTTTTGGGGTTAGCTTATAGGATTCTAAATATGAGCCCCATAAAGGAACTACTATGGGGCCTATGATCAGGGCTCAAGGCTTCGGGGGCAGCGGTTCCATGCTGGGCTTGAGCATACAGGACTCACACAAAATGTCGGGGCCTTGACCAAAGGAAACTACAGGTGGGGAGTTTAGGGTATATAAGGCTTCTATAAGGCTTCTATAAGGTATATAGACCTTCTATACGGCTCCTAAAACGGTAACTACCCACCTGAAAATGTCCTAGACTTGACAAGGCAAGAAGGCTCATCGGGTAAGTACGTATGTTGGGGGTATCCTTAGGGTTTAGGGTTTAGGGCTTTGCTGGAACATTGAAGGTATTGTTAAGTGATGTATTGTTAGGACCTATATACAAACATGTGTCTGCGTGTCTATCGTAATATACAGGTCTCGTCGCACGTAAGCGTCCCCATAGAAGGAGATGCAGAGGCTTCCTATCCACAAGGCCCGTTGGCATATGCCTCCTGGCAAAAACCAACCAATAAGCGGACAGTCCCTGCATGGACACCCTAAACCCTGAACCCCCCTAAACACTACACCCTGACGCCCTAAAGCCCTAAAGCCCTAAACCCTAAACCCTAAACCCTAAACCCTAAAACCCTAAACCCTAAACCCTAAAACCCTAAAGCCCTAAAGCTCTAAACCCTGAACCTTGAAGCTTGGTCTCCCGATTCTCCGGAGCCCTGTGCTCCAAAATCCTAAGCAAACTCCACCCTCCCCGAAAAAAGCCAGCCCCCGGGCTCCGGTTTGGGGTTTAGGGGGTTTAGGGTTTAGGGTTTAGGGTTTAGGGTTTAGGGTTTAGGGTTTAGGGTTTAGGGAGTTTAGGGGTTTAGGGGTATCAGACCATGGAATTCTGATGCTAGTTAGGCCCCCCACATTAATTCACATCTGAAACCAAGAAACTGCACTTGAAGCCCTGAAAACCACCCACCCCAAAACTCAGGGGGGCAAGGGACCTGGTGACTCCGTCAAGCGGGATCGAACGCTGCCTTGTCGCGATTCCGTCCGAGAAGCTGTAGGGTTTAGGGTTTTGGGTTTTTGGTCTGCCCAAGGATGCACAAGCAAAGCACCCTAAACCCATGATACTTCTGAGAAACGAAAATACCGCAAGCCCCGCAGTTTAGAGAGGCTAGGGCGATGCAGGAGCGTTCCCATCATCTGTTGGGGTTTAGGGTTTAGGGTTTAGGGTTTATCAGGCAAAAATGGCCATTGATTGAAGCCTTTGAACTAATCGAATGCTGGACCAACCTACTAACTTCGACCCTTCTAGCCATCTTCAGACCTTTTGAGAAGCCACCAACCCCTGAAACCCTCCCCAGCGCCTATAAGCCCTCAACCCTTGAAACATAGCTTCTTAACCCTAAACCCTAAACACTAAACCCTAAACTCTAAACTCTACACCCTAAACCCTAAACCCTAAACATCAACAGCTTGAAGTTTCAGAGACAAGAGGCACTCCGGGAGTCGAGAGAACCATTTTGAGACATTCTGAAAGGAACCCCAAATGAACATGGTGAGGCCAAGGAAAGAAAAGTAATCCTTCTGTTTTGCATTGTTTTGTGCACTATTCGCAAACCTGGACACCCAAAATACAGTATTACAACACAAACGTCGATAAAGATCCTTCAACCTTTATGCCCGAACCCCAAAAGCAAAACTTATCCCTAACACCCACCTAGAAAACGCAAAACCCGAGGAACCCTCTGAAGACCCTACAAAACCCATTAAAACCCTATTATAAATAATCTCCTCTAACAATCCGACGAAGCCCGTTTAAAGAAAAGGGAGCTAGGGAGATTGCGCTCCGTGGTGTCGCCACTGGCAGCTGCAGGCCTCGGCACATACGAGCGATCCTACAAGCTTGCTGTTGTTGCTTCAGGCTTCCATTCAGGGGTTTCTTCAGAAGCCAAGGCCTACTGTAGGCCTGATTAAATTCGTCTCGGCCCCCGGCCGAAGCGGTCAGAGATTCCTAGTCGGACTTCCTCTATTCCCCACCTTCATCCCCTCCCGAAAAGGTCATCCTGGGGGGAGGGGGTCCCTCTGTGTGAACCCGAAAATGCGCAAGTTGATGCGCAAGCTCCTCCCCTTCCCGCTCTTCGTCCGCTCCGCCAACGGCGCCCAGCAGCTCGTTGGCCCTCTTTGTTTGCGGTCGGGCCGAGGCGGACGACGCGAAGCGTTTATTATTAGTACCATGATTGTAAAAAGGAACCCCAAAACAGTATAGGTTATTAAGGACCCTATATTAATTCAGGAATACTGGACATAAACAGCAGCAAAGGAAACGCTCACAAGCTTGCATTGAAGCGTAAAGGGAACAGTCGGAGGGTTCTTCCTTGGTTTAGGGCCTAGGGTTCCTTTGAGGCTTCCTGTAAGGGTTGCCTTGAAGCTTCCCTTTACGGGTCCTTTTAAGAGTTCTTTGATGGCTCTTACAACGCCTTAGCTTGTAATTAAGCGAAGGCTTCTGGTTTAAGGTCCTGGTTTAAGGTCCTGGTATTCGGGATTCGGTCCCGACTTCAGGTTCAGAATTTGGGGCATGGGGTTCAAATAAACTCCAAGCCCTGCACACCAACACCGCGAGACCAAACCCCCAAACCGCGAAGTCACTTCCATCACCAAACCGCTAACTTGATGCCACAGTCGCAGCATCGGTGCCTAGAACTGCACCAGCTGAAAATCGCAGCTTCTTGAACGAAACATGAAAAGCCAACCACTGCCCTTACCCCAACCCCACAAAGTCGTGGTCTTCTAACCGAAAGAAACACTGTACTTGAATGAACCCCGCATGGGAGAAACAACAAAAGCCTTAAACTGCCCTAAACCCTAAACCCTAAACCCTAAACCCTAATACCCTAATCCCAGTGAAGAGACCCTAATCTCAGTGAAGAGAAGCCTCGCCGTTCTTCCAACGGAGACAAACCCTGAAGGAGGAAATGAACCCTAAGGGGGTTTAAGGTTCACCATAATGCGGATTCGTAGTATAAGGGAATAAGGGTCCGTAGTTTTAAGGGTCTCTCGGTACTTCAGGACTGAGCCTAGCTCATACCATTGAGACAAACTGAGCCATGGGGTTTAGGGTTTAGGGTTTTAGGGTTTAGGGTTTAGGGGTTTAGGGTTTAGGGGTTTAGGGTTTAGGGGTTTAGGGTTTAGGGGTTTAGGATTTAGGGTTCGTTCTTTGGAGGTTTCGCCCGATGACGACGTCTTAGACTCTTCGTACAGGAGCCCCATTGATGCAGAACAACAACAGGATCCACGGTTTAGGGGTTTAGGGTTTAGGGTTTAGGGTTTAGGGTTTAGGGTTTAGGGTTTCGGGTCTAGGGTATCCTAAACTCCCAACCCTATAAGCCCTGAACCCCGAAGTCTAACAAACTTCACATGAGGAGGCTAGTGGGTGGTGCTTCAACCCGGCACCAAAACCACAAAGGCAAAGCCCAACCTCGATGACTTGTAGGGCCTTGTTTTGTTCAACTTGGGTTAAAGCAAACCGTGTCAAGAGGGGTTACAAGTTACAACTACCTTTATAGGTCGATATAAACTGTAGTATAGTTGCCCGTACTTGGCCTATCAGCCGAACTACTAAGTGCCCTCATCCCTGAAAGAAACCCTATAAGCCTATGTAACACCCTTACAGCACAATACCCTATAAGGCCGTTGATGATATCAATCCTGCAAGGAACATAAACCATACTTCCCATAGCTTAGGGTCTTTAAGGTAATGCAGGGTTTATATCCTCCACAGTGTGATTTCTGAAGCCTAAACTGTATGACTCCTGAAGCTTACTGAACTCTATAAACCCTGAAGCCTAAACCCTAAACCTTAAACCCTAAACCCTAAACCGCCATGGTTACTAAGTCTCCTAGGCCTCTAAGTCTAAGTAGTTGCCGGCCTTGTGGTCGGCGACCGCTCCTGTGGTGGAAGCGACGGCTCTGCCGATACCACCTCAATGGCATCTGTACTTAAAGTGGGTTTGGGTTCGGGTTTAGGGTTTAGGGTTTAGGGTCTATCACGGTTTAGGGTTTAGGGCTTAGGGTTTAAGGTTCTAATCCTAAGTAATGCTTACATCCTTACTTAAAAAGTCCCATGAGCCAAGCACACCTGTGAATCCAGGCCTCAAGACCTAAGTATTCCCTGAACCCCATGTATCCGCGCTTTCTCAATGATGAAGCCACTTATATGAGGACCTTAGCATGAAGGTTACGTCCGTCGGAGGGTTCCTAACTTCCCCCTCATTGAGGAATCTACCTTACATTCGTCTCAGGAGGGAATATGTAGGATTTCGGTTTAGGACTTATAGTTGAGTTCTGGGCATATCCATAAGCCTAACTTGAATCCACACCCGGAAACTCCAAGACACCCCCCCAAATTCAGAATCCCAAAGCCCAGAATCCCTGAACAGTCAAACTACTTTGCTACCCGTGGGGTGTTACTAATGCAGGGTTTTACTAAGACACTCCTATCCCGAGGAATTCGGATGGTCTGGGAACTTTTGAAATGATCTATAGTGGTCTCAGGAGGTACTATAAGGGCGCTGTATCTGTTTCTTCCATACTGATACCCTGCAAAAGGAAGAGACGACTGTTGTGAGATTGGGGTTCAGGGTTTTGGCTCGGGAACCCTAAACCCCAAACCCATAAACCCTAAACCCCTAATACCCAAAACCCGAATAACCTAATACCAAAAAACCCCAAAACCCAAAACCCCTAATTCCCTACACCCCCAACCTACACCCCCAAACCCCTAAACCCCAAAACCCTAAACCCCTAATTCCCTAAACCCTAAACCCCTAATTCCCAAAACCCCAAAACCCTAATACCCTAATGCCGAAACCCCTAAACCCCTATATCCCTAAACCCCTAATTCCCAAAACCCCTAATTCCCTAAACCCTAAACCCAACAAACCCCTAATAACCTAATGCCCTAATACCCTAATGCCCTAATTCCCTGAACCCCTAATTCCCTAAACCCTAAACCCCCAATGCCCTGAAACCCCCGAAACCCCTAGTTCCCTAAACCCCTAATGCCCCAAAGCTCCAAAACCCCAAACACGCCGGAAGGTCTCAACCCTAAACCCTAAACCCTAAACCCTAAACCCTAAACCCTCAGTCTCATCATCCCGCCCTTCAGTCGGGGGCCCAAGGGTGTGATATCTCAAAATTCGCACCGGGAGCCCTAAGGCTTTATGACCCTAAGGGTTAGGGTTTAGGGTTTAGGGTTTAGGGCTTAGGGTTTAGGGTTTAGGGTTTAGGGTTTAGGGTTTAGGGTTTAGGGCTTGGGGTTTAGGGTTTAGGGTTTAAGGTTTCATATTCAGGCAGCTGTATCAGTAATTTGGGGATTCAGGGATTGCGTTGGTGGTACGGTAGGTTTCGGGCTTTGATTTCCCAAAAGACAGCCTACCTTTAACCCTGGGCCCTATCCTCAAAAACTTAAACCTTCTCAAGCCTTAATTCACCCTCTAGCCTTCAAAACCAAAGACCCCGACACTCCTGACCGCCGATGTTTGGCTCAACAGAACCCAAGCACCTCGTCGCTGCTGCCTTCCGGAATGTCCTTGCGAAACCCTAGCTGTTGCATCAGGGTTAGCCGTAAATTACATGTGATACAGGTCTAAACCCCACCAAAGTTCAGGCTCTTTTTTGCTTGGAGTAAAGGGTTTCTGGTTTGGGCGGCACCCAGGTGGAAGGAGGAATGCAATCAAACATAGTATTCAAAACTGAGCAATTAAGACAGTTTCGGCGGTAGAGCAGCAGACTTCGCCAAGAAGATAGCCAAGCACCGTCCTGACAGCTTGGTGAGGCCTTGCTTCAGCTTGACCAATTGGCTAAGATCCGGCCAGCCATCACCAGGTGTATGACCCTTACTAAACCCTAAACCCTAAACCCCCAGCCCTAAGCCCTAGACTCTAAGCCCTAGACCAACATGACTTCAACTCGCTGCTGCAAGTGGTCCTTTAGGGTTTAGGGTTTAGGGTTTAGGATTTAGGGTTTTAGGGTTTAGGGTTTACTCCTTTGTTTCGTTATTTACGTCGTCGCTCTTCTTCCGAAGAGCTCTCTCCAGGCCGAGCTTAGGGCTTTGGGCTTAGGGCTTCGGGCTTAGGGCTTAAGGCTTAGGGCTTAGGGCTTTGGGCTTAGGGCTTCGGGCTTAGGGTTTAGGGTTTAGGGCTTAGGGCTTAGGGCTTAGGGCTTAGGGCTTAGGGCTTCGGGCTTCGGGCTTAGGGTTTAGGGTTTAGGGCTTAGGGCTTAGGGCTTCGGGTTTAGATTTATAGGGTTTTGGGCTTCGGGCTTAGGGTTCAGTGCTTAGGGCTGAGGGTTTATAGGGTTCAGGGCTTGGGGCTTAGGGTTCGTGACCTTGAGAAGTGTAGACAGTGAAGAGACCCCGCAGGCTGGTTGTGTCGAAGCCCTCCACTTGGCGTATCAGGATTCTGCAAGGATCAGGGCGGTTAGGGTAAAGGTTTAGGGTTTAGGGTTTAGGGTCTAGGGTTTACAGTAAATCCCCAAAAAGTTGGAAATCGGAATAAGGACAAATAGTGCTGGGATTCCCTATACATTACTCTTATGGATTGACGCTTTTGGGTTTCCAACTTCCGGGCTTCTACTGTAGGGGGACCGAGGGGAGATGCTTACAGAAGAAGGGTTCTGAAGGCTTGCGGCTTTGGGTTTACCAAGCTACCGGAAGCAGGCCTCAACAGAACATTGAACATAGGAGCCTAAGAGGGTTTAGGGTTTAGGGTGTAGGGTTTCAGGGTTCAGGGTTTCAGGGTTTGGTCATGTAAACTTAATCCCAAAACTGAGCACGAATCTGGAACCGGTCGTTTCAGCAGATAACTTGCTCGGGAGGCTCGATCCCTCGGATCATGCCTGCCCACAACTTCGACGCTCAATTCTCAAATACCCAACCCATAGCCCCAAACCCTACAAAATAGTAAGTTAACATTAGGCCCAAAAGCCGCAATTAGACACCAAATGGCACTTAAAAAAACCCTAAACCCTAGACCCCAATCCTTAAACCCTAAGCCTAAACCCCAAACCTTAATCCTAAGCCCCAAACTTAGTACTTGGCCCTGCAGTCCTGTTCCCCACCGATGAGGCTCAGCACCTGCCAGATCAAAGTCAGGCTTTGGGGTTTAGGCTTAGGGTCTAGGGTTTAAGGCTTTAGGGTGTAGAGTGTAGGGTTTAGGGTTTTAGGGTTTAGGGTGTAGAGTGTAGGGTTTAGGGTTTTAGGGTTTAGGGTTTGGGGTTTAGGGCCTTAGGGTTTGAGGGATTTAGGGTGTAGGGTTTAGGCTTAGGCGGTTTGGGGGTCAGGGTTGTTGGTTTCGGCTCCAGGGTTGAGGGCAGCTCAGGAGTACTACTAGTTGGTTTTGGGCTCTCAGGGGGTTTGGAGTTTTGGTTTTGGGTTTAGGGTTTAGGGTTTCAAGGGACTCAGAAACTAAGTGTAACTTAGCAAATGTTATAAGCAATTATACGTATAGCTACCCTTTTCATAGCCCTAGTCGCTAAGTGCCTTATTTCAGTGTTCTGCAGGCTGATTCGACAAACAGGTCTTTTGGGCTTCAAGAGTTTAGCTTGTACACGGCCACGCAGGTATATGGGGTTCCCTAGACCCTAAACCCAAACACCCTAAACCCTAACGCCTAATACCCTAAACCCTAAACCCAAACACCCTAAACCCTAACCCCTAATACCCAAACACCCTAAACCCTAATCCCTAATACCCTAAACCCTAACCCCTAATACCCTAAACCCTGAACCACGAATCTTTCAATCCTAGTGTTCAAGGAAACTACAGGTGGGGAGCTTAGGGTATACAGGGCTTGTATAGGGCTTCCATAAGGTATATAGACCTTCTATGAGGCTCCTATAACCGTAACTACCCACCTGAAAAGCCCTAAACCCTGAACCCTAAAACCCTAAACCCTAGACCCTAAACCCTAAAGCCTAAACCCTAAACCGATAGTGGGTAGCTTTAGGAGTCAGGGCGCGGTTCGAAAAACAAGCCTCGATGAGATGCTCACCCTAAAAGGCTACTACGATTACCTATTCAAACTGAAGCAGCTCTCCATCATTAAGGGTACTATGGGATATATAGTAGAACTCCGTTAATGGTTCCCTTGAAGGGAACTATAACCATGAATAGGGTTTAGGGTTTAGGGTTTAGGGTATTAGGGTTTAGGGTTTTAGGGTTTAAGATTTAGGGTTTAGGGTTCAGGGTTTAGAGGTTTAGGGGTTTACTTCTAGTATCCCCGTAAGGACACCGCAAATACGCACCAACATGCATAGACTATACTTAGATACGGATCTGCACCTGCAATCTGAGGCAGAACCGGGCTTCTTGCGCCGATCCTAGAGGGTCCTTGATAGCAGTACCGCGGTATAGCGGTCCAGGTCGTATGTTCCATTGCCATGACCGCAATCGCACATTTGTTTTCGTTGTTCCGGCCCTCACTGTACAGATGTTGCGGCAATGTACACAAATCTGTTAGCATCGAACATGATGTGCATCGAGGACAGTTCGACCACCCCTTCAATCAAATGCAGTTTGCCGAGGGTCGCCACGAAAACAGGATACTTATTAGAGCCAGTTCGTGACCGCATGACACGAAATCGGTTGCACCATGGATGATAGTCGAGCGTTGTGTCTGCAAAGTAGGTTCAACTAAAACATAAACTCTGAACCTGTGAGCCCAGGTTTATACCCTAAGCATTCAAGCACCCAACGCCCATGATATTTCACCCTGCTGAACCCTGTATATATGTATATTATGTACAGGCAGCTTTCTTGATCAGGGTCCCATTTCAGATCTCCCAAAGGAGTATCGTGCTCTTAGAATCGGGGGTCTGATTCAGCAAGGACACATAATCAACCTACTGTTCTTAGTTGAGGGCCTAAACACATGTAAGGATTGCACAACAACAAATTACACTTGCTTGTGCAGGCCGAAACATCGGAGATACTAAACCCTACACTCTCAATCCCGTACCCTAAACTGCCAAACCTTATACTCTCATCATATGAGTCTTACCCTAAGCTTCCAGCGACCTTATAGTTAGGGCCCCTTAAGGATCCAATAAGGCTCCTGGAAGCATAGGGTTTAGGGTTTAGGGTTTAGGGTTTAGGGTTTAGGGTTTAGGGTTAAGGACGCCTAAAGAACCCGTAGTGCAAAGGCCCACTCGGCCTCACTGCTTGTACACCAACGTGCTTGACCTCGAAATTGACCCTAAGGGTCCAAAGGACCCAATAATCAGGTACTTTGATTGCGGATAGTAGCTATCTAGGTTAATTTTTGGGAGAGTATATGATTATTAGGTACTTGGACCCCTAGGGTGAGATACGAATGAAGCACTGGCAGGCGTGGGTTTAAGGTTCGGGGATTAGGGTTTTTGGTTGAGGGCTTCGTGCACGATAGTGGCCGACATACATGTCAACGGAAAATTGGGCAAGAAGTGCTGTCCAAGCCCTCGTCTAGCCAAGAAAATCCGTAAGAACTGGGTTTTCGAGCTTCTGGGACATGCAGCGTGGTTTGCTTGGGGGTGCTTAGGTGACGAGGCCGAGGCACACGAAAATCAACAAAGAAATATGTGATAACAATAAGGACCCCAAAATAAGGTACCCCTTGTCTTCGGAATCTACTATTTTAAGCAGCACCAGAACCGTAATTAATGATTATTCGACCAGGGCTAGAAGGCAGCATGGCTAAAGATTGCTCCCTAAACCCTAAAGCTTAGTAACACTAAACCCGAACTTGTAACCCTATGGCCTAAAACACAAAGCCCTTCACTCGAAAGCGTTAACTCAGAACAACCTACTACGAGGTTCCCCCGTAGCCCCTAAATAATAAGGGTACCCTTTTCCCTACTATTCGGTTTGATTGAGGGAACCCAAAAAGAAAAAGTGCAAAAGGGTACTACTGGGGAACCTAGACCCTAAACCCTAAACTATACCCTCAAACCCCCAGCAACCAAAAGGCCTAAGGCAACGATTGAACATACCTACCTATAGACTATAGTCTCCAAATGTCGCCAATGTAGTTCCTGTTTAACTTGTTATAGGTTACTTTACAGGACTTTCGATATAAACTGGGTAAACCCTGTTACATAAGAAAAAAAACTACAATGGAGACAACAGGTATACTGGAGACACACGAAGTCTGTGTGCTCGACTGGCTGCCATCGATTCCCAGCCTGCTGCAGTAGCCAGCGGCTGGAGGGACTAATGCTACATAGGGGCCTTAATCATTAGACTAGGGTTTGGGGCCCATTATACTATACTTAGAATCAGGAAGCCTAGGAATTACATCGGTAGTTATTTAGGCTTCTATAGTGGAGTCCCAAACACCGGGAATCCAAAGTCCAGTGATTCAGAGATATACAGTACATGAAACAGGACCCTTACTTGCATGTGATTTGAGGTGTATAACTTAGTTAATGCGGGGCTTCTGGAGTTTCTGGGAACTTGTAACCCGAGATAGTGGGTTTCGAATCCTGTTTGGGCTCTGGGCGTTGGACAGGTGCAGCACCCAAAACGCGCGGTGAAGCACCAAGTGGCATGAGAAGGAGCTTGCAATTTTCTCAAAGGGTAGAATGGAGCTAATCCTTGACTACTTGGGTTTAGAATAGTAGACTTGTAGAGCAGCATATACGAGAGTGAGAGTATTGGGTAATTTAATGGGCACTTGGACCCTTAGGGCCTTAGGGTTCTCATAGAAAGGAACCACAACATCAGCCCTGCACAGTCAACAACATGCGCTGTGCAGAGTTCCCTGACCAGTAGACTCAGATCGGCGTCGGCGACACCACCACCACCACCACCACCATCACCACCGCCGCCGCCACCATGGAGCCGTCGTGGTCCACGACTGCTCCTCCTCCTCCTCCTACGCCTCTTCCTCCTCCTACTACTCCTACTAACCTACTAACCTGCTAACCTACTAACCTACTAACCTACTA
>CAJNDV010036162.1:7620-19147 GCA_905221635.1 Symbiodinium sp. CCMP2456
ACCCTAAATCCCAAATACACCCTGGATTCATCAACCCTAAACCCTAAATACACCCTGAACCCCGGCCTTGCCCCTGCTTCTGATTTCCAGCACTGCTCCGAATCCTCGGATGCAGCTGGGGATTATTCCGCCAAGCATGGGGATTGAGGGTTTTGGGGTCTGGAGATAAAGGGTTTTGTGGTCTTTGTTTTATCACCTCTTTCCCTTCGCCTGAGAAGGTGTCCGGAATAGGGTTTTGGGGGCTGAAGATTAGGGTTCAGGGTTCTGGGGATGGGGTTTAGGATGGTTAAGGCTTTCAGGGTCTAGGGCTACATGGCAGGTTTCAATACTCGCCTGAGGGGCGTTGGGCTTGGGATTTACAGTCTTTGAGTGGGGAGGGGCGGGCACCTGTTCTGGGGGTTGTTTGAACTTCGGGCCGTTAGGACTTGCATGAGGATCTTCAGCTGCCGTCAGGTTGCTCCCGTTCAGCCCGCTGTAATGGAAGCTAGATTATGACAAGGGCTCCTTGAAGCCAATGTGGGGCTCCTGGCCTATTCGAAGAGGCTTTGATGGTAGATTCTCCCACATACCTAGGGGAGCTTTGGCACCCAGTGCGTCAGCTTCAATTGTTTCCTGGGTAGATGCGACCAGCGCCTGCCGACAAGCGCAGCAGAAGCGGGCGGAGACAAATTGCGGCGGCGAAACCCTAAACCCTACACCCTAAACCCTAAACCCTAAACCCCAAACCCCTAAACTCCTAAATCCAGAGCCGGGAACCGGACTCGGGCCCCTCAACCTACTGTAGGGGCCTCAATAATTAGAATAAGGGTGTTGGGGTATATTATACTATTCTGTAGTAATAATCTTAATAATCATAATAATGAGGAACCTCCAAAACAGTATGAGCAATTTCAGGGCCCTATATCCCCGAGGCCTAGACTGCTAAAAACCTGAACAAGAAATCCTGGCCCCTGGTAGCCAAACGCCCGAACACCAAACACATGAAATAGATACCAATACTATTCCTTCAGGCTCCTTATTCTAGGATCCAGGAGTATTCTATACCTTCAGGCTCCTTATTACATGATATAGTAGTATTCTATACCCCATAACCATTCTAATTATCAAGCTCCCGGTACGAAACTCGGGGAAGACTGAGTCTGGTGCCGGGAGAGCAGGGAGGATGCAGCCGCGCGGTAGCGACTGAAGCGAGGTTTCACGACGGTTCGTGATTTCGTTTTCCAGGCTTTATAGGGTTTGAGGGCTTCAACAGCCTCTAAGTGTTTAAGGTAAACCTTCCTAGCATTTGAACTCGCCCCGCCCCTCTCAACCCCAAATTTCGCACAATGCTTGCTCATTTCTCCCTCGAGCCCTGTACCAGAACCCTCAGTAGCCCTCATCGCACGCCCAAAGCTCTCAAATCAGACAGCCCCCGTCCGTGGCGTGGCTTGCGCACAATCGGCGCAGCCTCTCCGAACTCCAAGAGCGAGCCGGCGAGGCCTCAGAGGCAGCGGGTTGTTTAAGGCGTGGGTCTGTTTCGATGTCGGGGTTTCGGAGGTCGCTTGAGATTGAGGTCCATCGCAACGGCTGGAAGAGTCGAAGAGGGGGCTGGGGCTTGCAGTTGGTGCCCAGCAAATCTGCTCTCCCGGCGCTGATCTCAGAGTTAAGACAGTCAGCACCCTAGTTCTTATTTCCACGCACAAGCTCCAGCACCCAGGAGGCAAGATCCCAACCCCGTCACCACGAGTTGCCGGCAAAAGCGTCTTGGCTCCACAGAGGCTGTGCTTGAGCACCCGCGGTCTTCAAAGCCTGTAGGAAAGGGGAAGAGAAACAATCCAGCAGGTTTGGGCCGGTTTGGGGCAGACTAGAAGAGAAGCTATGATTCCCAAGTCTTGAGCTCGAGTATAAGTTTGATTTTTTGGAGTTGCTCGGCTTGGTGCTGAAAGCAGTAGCACACGGGCAATCCTGCATGGGAAACACAAGCAGAGAAGTGCCAAAAGAGGCAGCTACCAAAACAAACCAAGCTCCTTGGACCCATGCAAACAAATAATAATAATAATAATAACAACAATAATAATAACAATAATAATAATACTCTAATACAATAGAATATATTTCCCATTTAAAGTAACGTGGTGAGCTCGAACCTAGCCCTAAACCTTCAAACTCTGCCTCAGTCTGCCTCTGCAAAACATTTCCTTCACTGCAGATGTCAAGCTCTTAAGAGTTGCCCCACATCTGCGCTTTACAACCATTTCAACTCAGAGGCGGATTGAACACCATCCCATCTACATTAGTCCCGCAATGCCTGGAGCCCGGAAACCATGTTCAGGGCTTGACAACGCAAGTTGCAACTTATTACGCCAGATGTCAACCCACTCCAGCTAGTGTCTGGATGTCTGCAATAGAGCACGAGTTATAGTGCGGAGTGTACTTCATCCTACCAAACTGAGTAAGACTGCCCGGAAACCCTAAACCCTAAACCCTAAACAGCAGGGCCTCCGATCCCTGAAGATCGAGCAGGCACAGCAGAATGGCTCCCAAGGCCTCCCCAGACACAAGACGGCTTCAGGGTTTAGGGTTTAGGGTTTAGGGTTTCGCTTCGCGGGCCGTAGGGGGGTTTTGGACGGACAGGTTTAGGGCTCTGAAGGATCGGGTGATGTAGGGTTTAGGGTTTAGGGTGTAATATAAAGTAAGGCCCGGGGCCGATTATACTACATAATGATAACAAGGGACCCCCAAAATAGTATTGGTATAATTATTCAGGCCCCTAGATTAGATGATTTGAGCTGATCGATCAAGGCTTCAGAGGCCTGAAAGGGCCCCTGGAGGGGCAGAGACTGTCGGGAGGGGACAGGAAAGGGTTGCCTGCATCACAACCAAGTGTAGAAAGAGCCTCGAAGTCTGTGATTAGACTATAAAGCAAGCGCAACAAACTCCTGGCTATCTGAAAATATGGGGGAGAACACTTTCAGAAAGTCTCTGAATCAAGCCAGGCTTGCAGAACAAACAGGCAGTATCAAGCTCTCTTATCAGGGACTTTTCGCATGCGGTCAGTGCCTTGCAAGTCTGCAACATGCTGTGGCCGTCCTCGGCATGCGGTCAGGCCGGACTGTTGATCTGCCACGTTTTGAGCTAGTGCTCCTTGAAAGGGATCTATAAGGAATTCGAAACTGAAGCAAAGGAATGCCTAGCAATGGATTCCTAGCGCCCAATGCAAATCACACACTCGTACCAAGGACATCAACTGCCGATTTGGCGAAGTCGTTCCGCCCAAGATCATCACTTCTGCCTTTCATTGTGTTGAAAGTTGTCCTTTCGGAGAACCGCGGCTTCAGGAACAGCAACTCCGTTTTTGAACTGCACTCCCTGAAAGTCCCTTCGGTAATGGAAACCCTCTACGAAAGAAGCACCGGAGCCATCGCAGCCTCGTGGCCGCAGCAGTCGCAGGCTGCACGCGTAATAACGCTCGAGCCAGGGAGCTGCACAAAATTACATCACCCAGCAGTGATGACCAAATGTGCACTGACCATTGACGGTGACCAGCATAGCAGCATAGCTGGACTCAAAAATCACTATGCCGGAGGAGTGCAAATCAACAAAGCACACAAAACGGCTACGATGCCACAACGACAGTGACAGCAACCCGCCGACTGACAACGACAACAACAGCAACAACAACAACAACAACAACAACAACAACAACAACATCGTCATCATTGTCATCATATGATGATCATCATCATCTCATAACCATGGTGATGAAAGTTTCAAACAGTATCCTCCACACCACAACACGCAATTACACAACTACGCGTCACAAGACATGAAACCATCCACTCGCGAATCCCAAACCGCAGTCCCACACCCCAAAGCACAAGAACACAAAACAGTAAACTTGCCCTAAACCCCGCGTCGAAGACCCTCTGAATCCCTAAACCCTGAAACCCAAATCCCAAGAGCAGGGTTTAGGGTTTAGCGGTTTTGGGTTAAGGGGTTCAGGGTTTAGGGGTTTAGGGTTTAGAGTTCAAGAGCCCGACACCACCCCTATTATAACCGTGACGCCTCCTGGTCCTCTCGCGCATTCTGCAGCTGCGTCAGACCTCGAAGGCGCCCCGGGAGACATCCCGATAATACTGCCCTACATATTACTATCATTATTGTTAATTGCATCATAATCGTTATTTTTTGATATTGTTGATAGCATTGTAGTTATAATCGCGATGTTTTGGATAAAAAAAGCATTGTTATTGCTAGTGTTCTACTTGTGTTGCATTATTGGAACTGCCATGATAACAAGCCTCGGAGGAGGCCACCGAGCAGACCGCGACGACAACGAGATTGCTGCGCAAACGAGCGAAAAAGCATAGCAGAAGCCAAGAGTAATAGTAATAATAACAACAATAACAGTAACAGTAATAATAATGATCACGATAGCGGGGCTGCGCACCATCACTGACCAAGGCATGCTTTCACTCTCAACTAGTCCGAACCCATTACCATACTGGTCTGCCAATACATGTGCAGGAGTGTAGGCATGATGCTGGTTGTGGTGGTGGTGGTGCTGCTGCAGCGTGGTATATGGTCATGGAAGTGATCGACATGATGCAGACGGCAAATGCGAGTATGGGTTTTGATGACAGCACGCATCTTGATCTGGAATCCTGAAACCTGCAATCCGGTGAGGATTCTAGATCGCATCGTCTTCATGCCGCCGAGCCCACGAACCCTAAAATCGCTGGAAAGCATCAAAGCGGTTAGTAGCTAGCCTGAGGAAGCGTCCGTCCCGAACCTTCGGGATAACGAGGACGTGCACGGGCGCCTCCACCAGGCCAAAAGTGAGGGCTGAAAGAGGGGTCGCGAGATTATGGACTCAAGGACAGATCGTCACTCTTTCCTTCTTTCCGCTCTGTCCAGCTCTCTTCTTCTTTAAAGACCTTCTCTCTCTCTCTCGTGAGTGCTCTCTGCTCTCTCTCTCTCTCTCCGCTGGTCTTCTTGGATGTACCGCAATAGCTACGGGCATCCAACCGGAAACAAGTAACAAGCTTAACGCTGGATTCGGTGCTTTCGTTCATGTGTCGCAGGCTTGCAAACACCCGAACCGACAAAACTGCAGAAGTAGGATCACACCATTACACTTCCTAAACTTAAACCCGAAATCTCTGAACCCCGAGGGTCAGGACTTCACTAATCAAGGGTGTTGGGGGACCAGCGTGGCACAGGCAAGGCAAAAAGGCAAGCACCCTCGAGCATTGGGTCGTCTGCGAGCCGACTCCCAGCCAAAGACCCTGTGAAACTCTGAGCAATGATGACGCTTTGCAGGTTTACGATGTAGTGATACCAATACTATAGTAATCAGAGCAATTACACGAGAAATAAGAGTAACAAGTTAATAGTCGTACCAGCAATAGTACACACAACACTAGTAGCTTTGGGGCAACAAATCAACCTCGAGGCCTTAGGCTCCCGCCTGCGGGCTCACGTCCCTGAAGGCCAGGGCGCGGTCATCCTGCCCGGATGGCATTATCATGACCATCAATGATCGTTGTCATGCTGAACTACTACTTCTATTTCGACTACTACTACTTCTACTACTTCTACTACTACTACTACTACTACCACCACTACCACTACCACTACCACCACCACTACCACTTCCACTTCCACCTCCACTTCCACTACCACTACCACTACCACTACCCATTATCTAACACTACTACTACCACCACCACCACCACCACCACCACCACCACTACCACTACCACTACCACTACCACTTCCACTTCCACTTCCACTTCCACTTCCACTTCCACTTCCACTTCCACTTCCACTTCCACTTCCACTTCCACCACTACCACTACCACTACCCATTACCTACTACTACTACTACTACTACTACTACTACTACTACTACTACTACAGTACTAGCTACTACCTACTACTTATTACTACTTCCTACTACTACTAGTACTACTACTACTACTACTACTCCTGCTGCTACCACTACCACTACCGCTACTACCACTGCCGTGACTGCTGCTGCTGCTGCCGCTGCTTGTTGCCAGGACAGTACAAATCATACTCTTCCTCATCTTCATCACCTTGATCAGTATGAGTACAACTTGCTTCAAGCAACTTGATTAATTTGCGGTTGCATAGACTCCCTACGGCGGTGCGGCTGTTAGTAGGCTTGCCCAAGGCCCGCAGAACCATCCCGTCACGAACACTCTGGGCCAGAGTCATGGCAAAAATACCATTAAAGGTTTAGGGATTAGGGTTTAGGGTGCACGATATATGGAAGTAGCAACTACCAGCGCTAGAGGAACAGCATGCACCTCTAAAGCCACAACAGCAGAAAATAATAGCACCAAGAGATACAACGACTACAGCAACAAGCAAAGCAAGCACGACATAACAGATCTTCTTTCTAGCCATGACTCCAGGATACCAGAGCGAGGCCTGATATAGCGGCATTAGTAGTTGGAATGGGTTTGGAGATCTGTACAACGCTCTAGACTATAGTTAAACTTATAGTTCTAACTTGGCGTTTCCGAGAAATCATGGAAAATGCTGGTAAAACCAGCAGTTTCCATGAGTTTCGAGAAAAATCTTGAGCCGGAGTCGTAGTTGGAATGCTTTTGGTAGGTTTTCAGGCTTCTATATTTATACTCCCAGCACCTGGCGCTCGAGACCACAAATCAATAAACGCTCGTGTCCTCGAACACGATTTTCGAAGGAATCTCCTCACAGATGATGGTGCGCACAAACAGGGCTTGCAGACTCACGTGCTTGCACTGGCCTGTCAAACCCGCAGCCTGAGACCGCTCAACCTTGTGCAAACCGAGGCCTTTCGAATGATCTTGTCAAAGATCGTCTCGGGTGCTGTGTCCTTAGTCCTGCAGCTCTGGACTGCCCGTGTGTTTTACGCTTTACGCCCTTGGCTTTGGTTCTAGATTGAGTTTTTAGTTGTACAAGGATGTGGGTGTGTGGGAACGTGACAGCAGGCTCAAGTAAATGGGTACATATGTACGTCGTGCCGACATTGACAAGCATGTCGAGCCGGGTGGTCCTCCCCTCGGCAGCCTCCTTGGCGAGCTCCACCTGCCACAGGGGTCAAGCTTGAAGTTTAGGATTTGGAGTTGTGGGGGCCTTGAGGCTCATGGGGCTTAAACCCTAAACCCTAAACCCTAAACCGTCTTAGTATGATGATCCATCCTCCGAGTTTCGAGCTTCCGACTTCCGAAGCAGACCTAGGCGACCCAACTCCATCCGAAAACATGGAAGCCAAGCTTCACAGGGTGTAAAGCAGTATAACGTTTAGGTTTTAGGGCTTCGGGGTTGTATTGCGGTCTTCGAACCATAAGCCTCGACTAAATAGGGTCAAGGCAGTGAAGGCACTTGAAAACCATGAGCTGAAGACGCGACTTCTGGACCCTGCCTGAACCCCAACCGTTCTAAGACCCTATCTACCTGACGCCTAACTAAGGGCTCGAAAGCTAAACCCTGAACCCTGAACCCTAAACCCTAAACCCGAATCACGGAACCTTGGCCTCGTAGGAAGGACAAGCAAGCCCAGTCCCGGGTGTAGAGAAGGGGGGGGGGGGGTAGGATTCAGGGTGTTCCAGCTTCGGGCTTCGAGCCCTACATTTGGGGTTTGAGGGTTTTGGAACTTTGTCGGTTTAGGGGATAGCAGTGATAATATCAGGGTCACGATTTCATTGCTCGCAGATCGAGCTTTCGACGAACCGTCCGTATGGGCGACGCATGCACGTCAAGACTTTGGTGTTTAGAGTTTTGGGGCTTCGGGGCGGCGCCAGCCCCAGGATTTGCAGAAGAAGTCCCAAGTTGTGCAAAACTGGGGCCTCTCTCGTGCACTAACCACCGTTCCGAGTGAACCGCACCTCGTCCTTGGCACAGGCGTCCCCACCACCTGGCTCAGGACAAGGACTTTGGCACGGTGTTTAGGAGCTTGTGGGGTTTTGCTTGCTGAACTCAGGGGGTGGGGCTCACCGAATAGAGTGGACACAGAGCATGGAATCATGGATACTGAAACTTCAGATCTCCCACAGCTGCTTCAGGATGACAACGCGGGGGTTCTGTTTCCGTCTTGGTGCTTGTGCACCGGGTTGCTCTTGTTGAGTTAGGACCATGTAAGAAAAATATGACATCCTTAGCTCCTGCAGCTTGTTCGTAGGATGGTCACCTACATGAACTTAACTTGAGCATGATCTTCAGCTCAAGGAGTAGACGTCCCAAGGAACATCGCAGGTCAGATTATCTGGTGGCCGTTAAATCCTCTGAAAAATATTTATCTAAAGGGCCCAGGTTACAAACCGAAATAAGGAAAATAAAAAATGCCCCAAAAGCCAACCTAGTTATCTAAGTCTCCGGCTCATTGCACCAAGCCCGGGCAAGTCGCTTCCCGGCTACGCGCCCTGCTCTCGAACCGAAACGTCCGAAGCCCACCGCTACTTCTCGGAAGTCTGCCACTGGCTCTCTACATACTCTGGGGCAGGCGCGGAGGGAAAGATTCGCAAGCAAGTCCGGGGAAGAGTTCCATACTGGGCCCCTAGGTCCGGACCTTCAGCATCAGCAAGCCTTCACCGGAAACGAACATGAGGCCAACACTGGCAATCACGATAGTGATGACAAGATGGCCAAAAAAGGAGATGAAACCAAAGCTTCTTGTCGCGGATGACAGTGGGTGTCAGGGTAGTTCGGCAAAAGCAGCAACATGCGTCGTCATCGTGATGGTTGCACTAGGGTCTCTACTGTCGCGGTCGTTGTTGTTGGAGATGGTTGCGGCAGTGAAGCCGGTGCAAAGGAGCACCAAAGGCAGCGGAGGACGGCTCTATTGACTCTATTGCCTGCTATGCAGGCAGGTGGTCAAAGTTAAGCTACGCAAGCTGGCTGCAGGTCACACTTTGCCAGATCAACGACCTAGTTTGGGCATGTCTGCATCAGAAAGCCCAATAATAAAGACTGTTACTGCATACTGTCTACCTTGATTGATCTGCGAAGAAGATTTAGGTGGAATTGCTCGTCAAACTATCATGTCGTCCGCTGCACTTCCTGCCCCTGGCCGTTCTTGCGGTCGTGCATCCCGTCACACCCAATATAAGCAAACCTCGGAAGAATCTCCAGCGGATCTTTCTCGAAACTCGCCAAAGGCCACCTGATGCACACCTGGCCACAGTCATCGAAGCCTGAGGGAAGCAGATCTCCCAGGAAGGGGCACTCGTTTGTTGCAAATCCGGTTTGACTTTCACAAAATTCATCGTGTTGCAATTGCTACCATGACTGGACCTTCGCCGATTTGTCTAGAGAGGTGCCTACAACAAAGGTGGCCAAACTGACTTGAGAGAGGCGTTCCTATCTTAATCATACTCACAATCAGGATTTAAGGTTTCAGGCGTTTGCGGATGTGGGGTTTACGGTTTACGGCGTCTAGCATCAGGGAAGGCGATTCAGAGTTGGGGGTGGAGGAGTGGGCCACGCACTAACCCAGTTGCATGCGATCGAAACGAAGCACTGGGAACCATCGCAGAGAAAGTGCAGCCAAGTTCAACCCTAGATTCCAAAGCCCTACACCCGCAACCTAGTCAACGACCTAAACCCCGAAAAACTCAAATGTCCAAACAACTCTATCTCTATGGACTTCTGAGCTAACACCCTCGCAGAAGCCGAACCCCCGTTCAAAAATTCGACACCCCTACAGAACCCATAGGGAAGTTTTTTCATCAAGCCCGAAAATCTCTGCAAACCCCTCAAAGCCAGACGTCAAGCCCAGGTGCTGCGGAGATGCGCGGCAACAGCGAGGATCCCGTCCATCTGAAATGGACTAGGGCTTTACGGTATCAGGTTTAGGTTTTTGTTCTTATCACCTCTTTTCCTTCGCCTGATAAGGTGTCCGGAATACCATGTTGGTGGAGGCATGATCACGGGAGCCCGGCTTATTTTGCAGGGGATTCTACCACCATCACCACTGATACCCCCCTTACCGGATGCACTTCCAGGCTCCCTATCGAAGCGCCTTCTCCTCTCGAAAACAGGCTTTTAGGGTTGCGGGTAGAGCTACACGAACTCAGAACAAATATGCTGTGATTTGCTCGAATGCCGAATGCTTCTGAACCCTTTTAATAGCTTAGAAGATCTTTTTGAGAAATGCGCCCTGGGCTTGTTGTGGGCTCTTTCTCAGGTGCCCTTCTCCCAGGGATCCCAATACCAAGACTTCGTATTCACAGCAGTTCATTACTTTCGGAAGCTCTGGTATGGGAGACTACAGAGATTAGAAGGTCTTTTCTGCAGGTCTCGAGGCTTCTGTGATGGTCTGCCATTGAAGGACCCGCCTATGCTTCTCAGGCTCTCACAAGTAGCCGGCCGTGGTGAAGGGGGCCAGGACCTGGTGCAAGATCTTGCCAAGCACAGCCCTCCTCTCAGAGGAACCTAGATAATTTAGGGTTTAGGGTTTAGGGGATCAACGTCAAGAGGCCTCTGAAAGAACATGAAAAACGGAGGCTCAGGGACATGGCCATAACCTGTGCGGCATTTCCTCTTCAAGACCCACGGCTTGCCATCCCGAGACAAGCTTCCGCTGTCCCCTCATCCAACTTGCAGTCCTTTACAAGGCAATCATGGCATTGGGAGCAAGAGGCTCTCGTAAAACAGGGCACCCCCAACTGCTGAAGACTGGTCCAACCACCCAGGGCAATGTTGACGTTAATGCAAAACATGTTCTGGCACCAGTACACCGCCACCACAGCTGCCAGCACCAGCTCCCCTCCCCGCACCAACACCAGTAGCAGCGGGAGCAGCAGCAGCAGCAGCAGCAGCAGCAGCAGCAGCAGCAGCAGCAGCAGCTTACACTGTAGGGGCAGGAGCGATTGGAGTAGCCGTAAGAGCAGTAGTAGTCGTCGTCTTTGTCGTCGTAATGGCAGCGAGATGGTAGTTGTAGCAAGAAGAAGCAGCCATAGTTGCTAAGCAGTACGGAACAGCAAACCAAGTGATGATAGAGGTCATAACGGACGGAATCACTCAACAACTACCATGACGTTGAGCCAGGCTGCCAAGGAAGGCACCACGGCTCGAGCTAGAACCTGGCATCGTCCACCAAATTCTTCCATGATGAGGAAGGAAATTTCAAGCCTGGTTCCGAACACGCCTCCCAGAAGGCTGTTTTCCCCACGCTGAACCCTGCCCCATACCGCAGGTAACCCCAGGTTCTCAATCCTGCTTACCCAAGCGATGCAAGGTTCGGGGACTTCGCCCACTAGCTAGAACAAGTCTCGCACCCATGCCATCCGCTACTGCTGCTGCTACTCCTACTCTTACTACTCCTACTCCTACCCCTACTCCTACTCCAACTCCTACTCCTACTCCTACTTCTACTTCAACTTCGTCTTCTTCTACAACTACTACGGCTACGACTACGACTACGACTACGACTACGACTACGACTACGACTACGACTACGACTACGACTACGACTACTCCTACTCCTACTCCTACTCCTACTCCTACTCCTACTCCTACTCCTACTCCTACTCCT
>CAJNDV010036163.1:380-10944 GCA_905221635.1 Symbiodinium sp. CCMP2456
GCTTTGGGCAGTGCCTTTCCTCACCGCGTTGCAAGTTTGCTAGCGCTGAGTTGGAGAGAATTTTTTGATTTTTGTGAAGATACTTCCCATTTCACTTCCACCAGCATCGTAACGGATGCGCTGGCTTCTGCGGGCTGTGCGCTGGCCTGGCACTGTGGAGGTTGGATTCCCGTCTCTTTCTTGGCTGTCTTTCTAAATTGCAGTTGGCTGGTGGTGCGTGGAGAGAAAGACATGAGTTGCTCTTTGAAAGTTCTTAAAGCTCTACGAAGCCTCTTGAAGATCCAAATGGGAAGCTCTTGTGTTTTTGTTCAAGACTTGTTGTCTTGGTCTTTGGATCTGCCTTCTTTTGCCGTCTTAGATTTGGATTGTTTCTTTGGTGCTTTTGTTTTGGAATAAGCAAGAACTTGGACACCGACCCTGCATTGGCTGGTTGGCACGCAAGTCTCTCTGACTGCGCGTGGCTAAAAGACACGCAGGAGCGTGCTTTAACTTAAAACTTCGTCGTTGATTTCTTCTGGACCTTTCTGTGGTTTGGTTGCAAAACATGTCAACTAACAAAAATTTGTCCGTCCCTGCATGTGCACCGCTTGCGTGGACACGTCACGCCGGTTTGTGGAAGAGCAGTAGTCAGAAAATTTCAATCTTCTTTGTGCGTTTTAGTAACTTGTGCTGTGCTCCAAACAAAATGTGAAGCTTGACGCTTTTGTTGCGGTTGATGAAACTTTTTTGTGGCAACGGCCGTCAGAACACAAAATGACAGTGTTGTTTCCTGCGCCAAGCTCCCTTCAGCCTCTCCTTCGAAGCCCGCCGCTCTTGCAAACCTTCCAAGTTCCAAGGCCTCAAGCGCAACGCATTTCAGGTCTTTGACACGCGCTCTGTATTGTGGACGACGGTCCGGGCCTCGATCTGATGTCGAGAAATTCGTTTGAACCCCCGCTTGTTCTGAAGAGCAAGCGAAGAAGCGCCTCACATGTTCAGTTTCTTTGTTTTGCAAATTATGGCTTCTGAGATTGATGGTTCGGATTGGGCAAAAGCATACTCGATTTGCAGAAAATATTTGCTTCACTTCGTCTTCTCCTTTCTTGGTGGATAGATGTCAACATCGAGGTTCAGAGAGATATTTTTCAATGCGCAGCAACATCGTCCTTTTCAACGCAGGTTTGATGCAGGCGTTCCCGTGCGTGGATACTTTCTCAAGCTTATCTGCTTGTGTCATGTTGACCAATGCGTACCCTCTGAAGAACACTGTGTCTAAGTCGATGCTTTGGTTTCAGGTCCGGTCGTTTCTAAGATTGTCCAATCTGAGTGCGGCTTGCCGGTGGTACGGCATGGATGGACAGCAGAGGCACGAATGCATCCGTGCTGCAAAGATGTGCGCTTACTTCTACGCCTTTGAAGGTTCCCGCCTGGCGTGACGTCCTTGGCCGGTCGTGAGCTTCCATCCGATCTGGTGCAGCAGGCGAGCCTCCCTGAGCAGTATACAAAGAAAGGTCTGTTGTTCTAGATGTATGCGCTGATGTTGCGGCTGTTTGTGAAGCATGTGTCGTTTCAGGTATCAAATGTCACCATGGGCCAGCTTTTCTACATCTTGAGTCACATTCAAAAGCTGAGTGTGGCGCACTCGAAACCACTTCTCCATGTGGGAGTCCGTGTGTGGTGTGCACAGAAGCTAGCGGCCAGCTAGCGGGCTGGATTGGGTATGTGGTCAGGCCCAGGCCCCTGTGACGGCACAGCGAATTCTTGCGGAAAATCCGCAAATCTGCAACGTGCAGCACTCGGACTGCATCGTCTCATTTCTACAGTTTTGTGATGGTTGGTTTTTCTTCGATGCTTTATGTGCCGAATAAAACACGGAGCTGTACTGTCGACATAGGTGTCAGATAGGCCATAAAATCGAGGCCTTGATCCATGCTGAGTGTTTGGCCGGGATGTTGGATGAGCCGGGCTTGCCAGCTGCCCAGAAGCGAATGGAAGCCTGACATGCAAGCAAGGTGCTCGCGAGGTCTCCGTTCCACATGATGTCAAGACTTAATTGAGGCCTTTGAGCGCCGAAGAGCTACAGCGAGCCAAAGCCAAAGCCAGACAGCTCCAGGATTTGAGACATGTGTTGTGAAGTTGCTGGTTGCATGCTGCAAAGCTCCGCTGCGGTAGGACGAGATGTCGCAACATGAGCCAGCTTCCCAGTTCGTACAACGTCGTATCCCGATGCAAGTCTTTGTGCTTTTTTGAGGCTCCCGCCGCCTCCGCCGCCTCCGAGTGAAGAACTTGGGCCCGGCCTTGCAGTCAATGCTGACCAGAAGGCTCCGCCCTGAATGTCGACCAACATGGCAGCGTGTTGGACGATGCCCTTCGCCTTATTGCTACCGCTTGGACGACCTGTCGCTGTGCAGGCACAGTTGATGCAGAAGCTCATGCAACTTACTCCGGATCAGATCGGCCGATTGTGCAAGCCCCAGTGGACTCATTCACCACATCGTGCGAGCAATGTGCACGCAAGGCCTCAAAGCACGAAGGTTCAGCTGCTGAGCTTTCTGAAGCAGAACAAGAGGACGTAGATGTGAAGTTACTTCAGCAGTGCAGTGGACTGGCCAGAAACAGTCCGCTTAATCAAGACGCTGTGGACCGATTCGGCTTTTGCAAGTCTCTCCGTGCTGGACTGTTTTGCCTGCTAAAAGGATGAACTTGCATATCACACAGTAACACAGTACAGAAAGACACTTCGCATAGTTGAGACCGTTAATAGCAGGGTCGCGATTAAGAGAAAAATGAAGACGAAGTACGAACAGCTTGCTGGATGTGGCAGACAGACAACAGTCGACAGTGCGCTGCGCATCGAAGCTACACTGACTCCCCAACTCCCTTACTGATGACACTTCCCGACGGCGGCGGCTATCGAGTGCAGGTGCGCAAGCTCTTGAAGGGCCGTAGTGTTTCAGTGCATCAAAAAGAAGTCTGCTGCACTTCTGCATCTCCCTGGTGCAGGCAAAGCCGGCTCTTCGAACCGGAGCCTCGGAATGCATGTGCTTGCAGCTTGAGATATTCATGAACAAACCCTTGTCTCGGCTTCCGAAGTGTTTTGCGGAAAGCTGCAGCATGTCGGGTTGCAAGAGCGATTCCCAAAGCAGAAATTGAAATCCTGAGGCCAGAGGGTTGTCCTACACGGACTTGGGAAGTCTCCGGAGTTGAACGGACACCGTGGTGTCATCGTCAAGTGGCGAGAGGCACTCGGGTGCTGTGGACGAGCACGGAACTCACACTTAGGAAACGCGACTTGTTGTTGTGTCAGTTCAGCCCCCACCACTGAATGGGAGGATGTTGGTCGATATGCGGTTCGCGTGGCTGGGAAGGACCGAAGTATCAAAAAACTCTCCAAGTCTGATCACCTGGATTAAGCTGTGCAGTTCCTACGCTTGTTCAAGTGACGGCTTTGAGCAGCTTGACAAGGAGATCGGGTTGAAGCCCGAAAACCTGAAGCCTGCAGAGGGAGGGGCCGTTGCCGCAGAGCTGGCCAAGAAGCTGAGCCACAAGGTCAGTATTGTCCGTCCAGGTCCAAGTCTTGATGACTCTTCCAGTTTTCTGGAGACATTTAATTACTTCCAGAGACGTTCAGACTAAAAGGTCCCAAGTCCAGACTAATAGTGCCGCCAGGTGGGAGAAGGATCCATGTACAATCCAGCAGCTTGGCACCATGGCGTCATCATGCTCCCTGCCCCTGGCTCCCAGAAGAGCTTTCGACTCGCCTGCACCGTGGCATACACTGAGGAAGTTTATGCCCGAGTTCCTGGCGCTGGGCCAAGGATGACGCGAGGTCCTCAGCCGTGCGTTGTGACACAGCCTATACATCGCGTCAGAACCAGTTCTCAGGCATTGGGTCGGCCAGGTAAAAGCCGGGCGACGCGCAGAATGCTCAGGGGAGTCGGGCTGAACTTCGCAAACGTGACCACCGGCTTTGGCTTTGACAGACTTCTGCAGACATGTCGTCCTACTTCGAGGTCTTAGTTCGAGCAGAGGAGGCAACTGGAGCAGAGGCTGTGTTTGTCTTCTTGCATGTCATGAAAGACTGTGTGCCTGGTTCTGTGCCAGAACCTTTCGACAGAAGATGCTTTCAATGAGCTGGCCGACAGATGCCGAGAGCAGCCTGAGTAAGATATCCATCGACAGGCGGAACCTGTGCCGCTGTGGTTTGGCGACCGAGGCCATTCTGCTCGGAACAGATGCGGTCTTTGGGAGATGTTTTAAGTTTGCCGTGCACGTCCCTGAGCGACTGACACAACAGTGAGGTTTCGTCAATGCTGCACCCGTGGATGTGGCTTTGTTGATTGCAGATGCGTTTGCCTTGGTAATACTGTCTGAGAAGACTTGCAAAGCAAGGCCAACTGTGCGGATGCTGGCGACAGAGTGGGAGAGCTCTTGAACTGTCGCAGACAGAAAGAAAGCAAGCTTTCACCAGAAAGACTTTGCTGACTTGGGTGCCCTGCAATGTACAAAGGATGGGTGATGCAAGAGTCGTCATTACTTCAGTTCATTCTTTTTCGACTTCGGTGCGTGCAGTCTGTCTAGGAGGCTAGTATATATATATACATATGTATATATATATATATATATATATTTACATTTGTATTTACGTAGAGATATACGCACATGTATACCAAGAATGCCAATACATCAGACCATTCCCAGCAACACTTACTTAGGGACTTTGGGGTGGTACTTTCACTCTGACTGTTCCCCTGGCTCACAGTCCAGAGCTGCGTTGGGTGGTCCTGATGATGATGTGGGCAGAGGGGTTGCCAGTTGGGATTTCTTTCGATGTGCAGGCCTGCCATACACTTCTTCGACTTGTCGGTCCCATCTGCACCAGGAAATCTTGCGATTCCAGCTAGATGCGGAAATATTGTACTCTGCTTGGCAGATCCCCGAACCCTCGCAGATCCTCGTCGAGTTGTAACGGAGCACCGTCTTGGCGAGTTAGCTCGTTTCTTGTTGGGGCATCGACTTAGTATCGAAGGGTGTGTCTTCGTTCCAGGAGATGCCCCTCACGACTAATGCCATCAACTGCGAGCAAGAAAGCAACAGAGAGTGTACGGACAGAGAGGTGTGTATGTATGTGGTTGCATATGTGCATGTGCATATGTGTTTGCGCATATATTTTTTGTAAAATGAGCTGCCGGGCAGGTCGGGCACGGAGGAAAACAGAGGAAAAACAAGCACCTCCATGGGAGGAGGACATTGACAGGAGGAGGTGTCCAAATGCCTTCGTCTCTCTTCACAGGTACGAGTTGCAGACGGCACTGGCGACAATAAATCACTTGAGATCATCACGGTGTCGGCAACACGCTACCCTGATTCGTCCAGCACGTCTTAGGTAGGCGAAGATCTTGCCCGGTGGCAGTCAGCCCTGGCCAAAGCGCTGGCTGCCTTCCCGGCAGCTGCGGGGCGTTTGCGTCAGGTGGATGTCGATTGATTGTCATGATGGGTGCCCTTGATTGTTGATGATTTGGTGCATTTTGCTGCAGGTAAAGCAGGAAGGCCAGCTGCCGGGAGCTTGAAAGTTTGGAGGGAGGGGTATCTGCGACAGCCGTACGGTCAGCATCCGGCGAACAACGAGGAGATGGAAGATCTTCTTGAACAACGCGGGGGTTCCCTTTACGATGGCTTCGGTGCCGCCCTGCGGCTTGCCGGGAGCCGAGGCATGGACAAGGATTTCTGGTGCCATTCCAGTGCGGTGTCTAGCTAGTGACTACCCAGTGCTGCGGTTGGCGTTGCTGCCCAGACCCTTGCACAGGTGTTGCAGCTAGCATGCCAAGACGATCAATGTGGTTTCTTCGATGTTGGTGAAGCTGATGGATCCCGTCTCAGTGCTTTTGGCGATTTCCAGCATCTGGTTTTCATGCCGAAGACCGCCCTCGTGCTGTCTCACGTCAGAGACCCATGTCCCACGTGTCTGCCCCACGCCTGCCTGGGCCTCTTCATGTGTCGGCAAGAGCAGGGCCTTTCCTCTTCGAGCTCACCTTCCCCGTCGCACGAGGTGAGTAAAGATCGGACAGCAGCCGTGTCAAAGTCGTCCTGCGTCTGGGCTCCCTGTCTTCTCTCGACTCTTGGTCAACGATACGGTCGGGTGTGTTGCTGTCGCCAAACTTGAAGCATCAATTGGTTCAGCGCGTATTGAGCAGCTTCAGAAACAGCAGATGCAAAGGAGAAGAAGAGCCCCTTCTGCGAGTCAAGCTCATCCATGAAGAGGGCACTGCACGAGGCAACCATTCCTGCGTCTTTCTTTGTTTGTCAGTGCTGTGGTGACTGCGTGTGCTCAGATGCCAACCCCTCATGTTGCGTTCCCTTTTGCCATCAGCAATACCTTTCTGGCGAATGCATGGCAACCTTTGGAGGTCTTTTGGGCATTTCCTTCAACCATGCACCTCGGCGGCTTTTGCAGCTGATGACGTATCTTTTCGTTGGTTGTGGGATCGAGGATTGATTGGTTTCCAGGCACAGCTTCACCGACCAGTCAATGGAATGTACGTAGAAGTCCCGCTTGCTGGACCTTTGGAGAATGTTTGTTGAAAGCTCCCTTCCGTGGGGACTGTCACCTCATTCCTCGGTTTAGAAGGTGCTTTGCGACATATTTGGCTTGGCCGAGTTCCTCCGAAGGATGTACGCAGAGCTGGACCCGTTCAGTTGAGCTTGGGCGTAGTAGAAATTGAGTGCTACGGCTCATGTGTCATGTTCGTGAAGTCTACAGCCGCAAGCCATACAAGATCCTCCGATCTGAAGATGTTGTGGATCGGATGCCTATGCCTGAACTTCAGGAGGGTGCCCAGGCACCAGCTGTGCCCAGCCATTCGCGAGCTGCGGCACAAAAGGCTTTTGAGGAGACACTCGTTGAAGAGAACTCTGAGGCTGATGGTTTTGCTGACGAAATCGCATAGCTTCTCGGCCCAGCCTTGCCCCGGATGCCGAGAGGCTTCGAGCTTCGAAGAATGGTGGCCATCCTGGCCGCGTGCACAGGAGCAACGTTTGCTGTTTGCACCAATCCGCCAGAATGGAAGCGTAGCGGCAACGAACGCTGCCCGCGAAGTTCGACTTTCAAGACCACCAATCAACACTATTTCCCGTCATCCGACCTTTGACCCCTGAGAAAACCAGAACATGTTATGCTCACTTTATAAGTTGAGCATGACAAGTGGCACGAAGTGGCCGAGCAGTCAGCTCAAGGGCTGGGGGCTTCAACTCCCCAAGAGTTGGTGAGCAAACGCGACTCTTTCGCCCTTGGCAAACGAAGAGCTGCGATACCAGCATGTCGCATTGAGATCAGCCTCTGAGGCAATCCTGTGCACGAAACCGACTACAAAGTGTCGTGACGGACATGATCAGATTAGAACGTGCAATGCAAAGGTGAGTTCAGACATCAGGGAGGTTGTTCAAGGGCACACTCTCCAGTCTTGAGCACCTGCAGGAGCGATGGTCCTTCGTAGCACGCAGGCTGGAGAGCGTCCAGAGACCACACGCTTCGCTGCCTGTGTTGTGCTTTCTGAGCAGGCTGCGGAGTGGTCTCCGTGGCCGCCCGGACGGCGCTGCCACCCTGGCCTTTGCTGCGCCGAAGGCGATCCGAAGGAAAGAATGGACCAGAAAGGTTCTGGGGGAACCTAAACTAAATCCTTTGTAGTTTGTCAAAGACATCGCAGCTGAAAGAAGCGGTGCTTCGATGCGCTTCGGAAGGCAAAGCTTGCAGCACTGAAGGCGAGGGTCGCAGGCGCTGCTTGATGTAGCGCTTGCCCATTTTTCAATCGCTGGACTGCTCGATTATGCTCGACATCTTCAGGTTCCTCCTCACTGGAGGTTTTAGTCGCATTCCTAGCGCAGCGCGCACGTCGCTTGGGTCGGGGACGGCGAGTCCTGGTGCGGCTCCCAGAAAGATCGACGTTGGTGGCAGGGCGGTTTTGCTGCTGGGCAGGTTACCAAGGACTACCGGGCAGCGCTCGAGGAGGCTGCACCCGGCCAAGGTCCGAACAGAGAGCAGACGAAAAGTTTCTCTGTTGCCATGGTGCTCTCGGTGCATCTTGGTATTGCCTGTCTGGGTACTCGTAGGATTGGACCGTCTCTTTGCCAATGTGGTCACGCACGGTCTTTCCTTCGAGGTTCCCGAGGAGCCAGCAAAAGGGCAATCCGTCTCAGCGCTTTTTCCCCGCCGTGGGCCGCTGCCAGGATCCAGACGAGCCCGACTGGATGCAACAGGCTGCGTCGCAGCATGTCGCAGTTCAATTCAGGACAAGATTCGAATTCCAATTGAAGGTTGGCCATTCCATGCGCCGAGCTGCCGACGCGGCATCACTTCGCAACTTGGATATGTCATGACAGGCCATGACTGCTCCCGTTTGATACGGTTCGTGCTGTTTGCTGCATAGCTCCATTCTGATGCAAGAGGCTTTGAGATATAGCTGGGTGGGAATCAGCTTTATTCTCTAATTCTATCGGTTATGTAGGGTTCACTGGCTAGTGCAAGGATGCTGCTGCGTTGTCGCCGTCTTCGTGGTGGTCGTGGTGATTGTGAGTTGTTGCTGCTGCTGCTGCTGCTGCTGCTGCTGTAGTAGTAGTAGTAGTAGTAGTAGTAGTAGCAGTGGTAGCAGTAGGTAGTAGTAGCAGTAGTAGCAGTAGGTAGTAGTGGCAGTAGTAGCAGTAGGTAGTAGTAGTAGTAGTAGTAGTAGTAGTAGTAGTAGTAGTAGTAGTAGTAGCAGCAGCAGCAGCAGTAGTAGTAGTAGTAGTAGTAGCAGTAGTAGTAGTAGTAATGTGGCAGCCTAACTAATAGGCACCCCCAACCAAAAGCTTCTGACTTGAATGATCTGGGATCCGCGACCCCCTGGACCAAGGTTCGGTAGATTGGGGGCTCTTGGGTTGGCTTGGGGTCTGGATGGCTTTGACTCCGAAACCACTTAGAAAGCCTCTTGAAAGCTTAAGGTTTCTGTTCTCAGCCCAAAGCACAAACCTTAGGTAAATCCCACCTAGAACTCGAGCCTAAGCCCTCCTAAACCCCTTAGAAAGCCTCGCAATGCTCAAGAAAGGAAGGTCTAGGGTTTAGGGTTAAGGGAGGTTGAGATTAGGCTCAGGGGTGGATTCAGGCTTGAGGCTTAAGGGCAGTTTCGGTTTCAGGGCCAGGGTTTTATTTAGGGTTTGGGAGGGGGGTGTTAGGCTTTGGGGTCCAGGGCTTTAGGGTTCGGGGGGTCTAAATGGGTTTCAAGAAGGGAGGTTGAGATGAGGCTCAAGGGGGGACGTGGGCTTTAGGCTTAAGGGCGGTTTCGGGTTTAGGGAGAGTTTCGGGCTTCAGGGCAGGGTTTTGGGGTTTGTTAGGGGATTTTAATAAGCTGTGGGGTCCAGGGCTTTAGGGTTCGGGGGGTTTATGTTTCAGGTTTAAAAAAGGGAGGTTGAGATAAGGCTCGAAGGGGGACTTGGGCTTTAGGGCTTAAAGGCGGTTTCGGGTTTCGGGGGAATTTCGGGCTTCAGAGTCCAAGGCTTTAGGGTTCGCGGTTTTTTTCAGGCTTAGTAAAGGGTTTAGGGTTTGGAGGGGGGGTTTAGGTCCTGGCTGAATGCACATTGTATTAAAGGGCCGGGTCAACATTTTGCATCAAGAAAAGCGCGACGCAAGCAAAGGCGAAACGCTACGTTGTTTGCAATGCACAAAGCAGTCTTATCAGAACACGCTTCTTGCAAAGACGAGAAAGCACTGGATGGCCAGCTTGAAGCAAATTCCTCGTTCTCCATAGCAACTGCTCTCGAAGCTTTTGGAGCGATCTTCGATCGTGCCCTCTCCGGGCGCTTTCTTGCACTCGCTTTGCTGCACTTGTTTCCGCAAGATGTCATAGAAGAGGTTTCTCGCTCCACGCCAAGTTGCAAGTTTTGTTTCCGTTTCCGTATTGTTTTCAAACATCTTCTACAACGAAACCTGCATCTTTCGTCAGCTTCCCGGTATCTCTCCCATGACCAATGAAAGTCAGGCAAAGGGAGTCCTCCTTGCCTACTCGTAAGGTGCATCTGCAATCCGTGACGCAGAGTAAAATAGAAGGGATAAGAGCTCGAAAGTGCAACGACACATGCTGGGATGGCTTGGACCTGCTTTGCCCCCAAGCGTAGTCTGCAAATCTGAGCACGAACCGAGGATATGTGCGATGGCAAAGCGAGCAGGCCAGAAGTGTTTACCTGTGCAAGAATGGTGTGTGTGGGGAGTGCTCCATCTCTATCGTGGACCGCGCAGGATCACTTCCGAGGTTTGCCAAACATGTTTGGCAGCCTCTGCTGCAACAGCTGGGGTCGAGCGCTTTCCGAGCTTAGCTTCGTTGAGGCCGCCGCGGTGGTTCTTAGGACAGTTCCTAGAATTCCTTTCCAAAAGCACTCGAAGGTGTCAGCACGCAATGTCCCAAGCAGCCTTTCAACATTGCTAACCTTGATGATCAGGAAGAAAAGGAATTACGAGTGATTGTCAAGTCAGCAAATCTGCTTTCGAGTCGAGCCCGCCGAGTCGAAAACGCCATGGCCTCGTGTCGAAAACCAGGGAGACCCTGAGTCGAAAACATCT
>CAJNDV010036163.1:12422-30374 GCA_905221635.1 Symbiodinium sp. CCMP2456
CGCTCTCTCTCTCGCTCTCTCTTTCTCTTTCTCTTTCTCTTTCTCTTTCTCTTTCTCTTTCTCTTTCTCTTTCTCTTTCTCTTTCTCTTTCTCTTTCTCTTTCTCTTTCTCTTTCTCTTTCTCTTTCTGTTTCTCTCTCTCTTTCTGTCTCTCTTCTCTCTTTCTCTCTCTTTCTCTCTCTTTCTTTCTCTCTTTCTCTCCTTCTCTCTCTCTCTCTCTTTGTCTTTCTCTTTTTCTTGCTGTTTCTGTTTCCGTGTCTCTTTCTCTCTGTGGCTCTCTCTTCCGCTCTCTTGCTCTCTGGTTGGTTGTGTCTCCGCAATTCTGTTGATTTGTGCCCTGTGCCGCATGTTTGTGCAGACTTGGCTGCAAAGGTCATTGATCGCTTGAACCCCGCTGTCGAGACTCACCACATTGTCGCGCGCGTGGTCCGCGAGCCGGTGTTTATGGCAGGGCATGGTGCATGTGCCCAGAAGCTTATCCTGCCACCGAGGCATGTGTTGGGGATTCTCTCACTGCCTGTGGCTATCCCAAGTTCTTACAGGCACTGGGGAACGATTGGGCATGAGCCTTTCCGTGATAATGACATTCAAAGCTATCCATGTCAGCGCGCCGCTTGTTGAGGCCCGCTTCGACCGTGCAGGGATGAACGTGCAGGCGATCGTTTGTGCAATGCTCCCGAAACCATGTGCTCGATTAGTCGGTTGCTCTCTGTGAGTCATGTAGTGTTGGTTTCCATCTCCTTGGTCGCCGGCCAGTTACAGTGCAATTCAGCGAATATCCATAAGCGATATGCCTGTTTCCTGAACAACGAGGATCACGTTATTTGAAATTGGCCGGATACCTCGTGAAGTGCTTGCACGCTTTGTTGATACCGATTGATGCTGCAGGTGCGGAATTTTGGAGTTGCCGGTGCCACTGTGCAGAAGTTTGCCGACCAGCCGTACTGGGAGGATGTGTCAAGCGCTCTCATCCGCTCTTCGGAGAATCAGTGGTCAATGTCGACAGGAGCGGAAACTGGACGATGTGCGAGTGCCGAGAGCTCATGACGCGCGCTGTGCAGCCTCAGGTATGATGTTGCATATGCTCTCCCGTGCAGGTGGCGACCGCACTTTGTCGTACTGCTCTTCGGTACCAACGATGCAAAGTCAGGGAACTGGGAACCCGAGGCTTTTGAGAAGGACTGGGATGTTCAACCCGTCATGTTTGGAAACTCCACTGCGAAATTCATGCGAGAATGAGTGCGTATCTGTCGAAGTTTTGGCTCCAGCTATTTGGGTCCAACTGCGAGCCCAATGAGTGGTGAAGGCAGAGTTTCTGGTTGTATTTTGCTCTCGTTTCGGATGGCTTTGCCAGGTGAGGCTGACGGCCTCCGAAGGCGAGGGGCGGCCGAGCGCTCCGGCGATCAGGTCCCGGTGTCTCAAAAGTTCCGGATTCCAGCCTCAGCCTCTTGGAATGTCAGGCGCAGGCTACAGACGATGAGGTGGAGACATTGCGCGCCAGCCTTGCTGCAAAGCGAGCTGAGCTGCGCCTCACCTCGGCGCCTATCACGACGGTTCCCTCTGCCTGTGGGGAGAGGGCCCCTACGTGTCGTGCTGCCGTGAAGACTTGTGCACAGTTCAGGCATGTGACTGACTTTATATGCATGCGGATAGATCTCCTAATTCAAGCAACTTGCCAGGTGGTGCTGTTCACGATCAGCGCGATCGAGTACATCATCTATTGTCTTCGAGCAGTCTTGACAAGCCTGATGACTTGGCTGCTCGGCGTGCCGCTGCCGCCTGGTGAAAATTAGCGACGTTCGGCACCTGAATTGAAATGGGTCGCGGTCATCGCTTGCAAGATCCAAGGTTAGCAGGATACTTCTATTTGAAGCTGTCTTATGCACCAGAGCTGTTCGAGGCACCAGGGTCCGAACACTTCCCGAACCTTCGCTTTCTCTGCGCCAGGCACCGGTGTGTGGAGTGAAGACTGCGGCACCGCTGTGGCATCTGGAGCTGGCAGCCAAAGAGGCGACTGCAGCATGCGGAATAAATTTCCATTGAACACTTGCATCCTCCAGAAGTCGAGGAGCACTGTCTTGAGCTGAAGAGGTTGGGAAGGAACCAGAGCCTGCTGCAATCAATGGAGAAGCCAAAGTCGGAAGGGGTCAGGTTCTGTCAATCAATCTGGAACCCGCCTTTCACAAGCGGCTGTTTACCGAACATTTTGTAGCGTACTACAGCGTGCAGAGCCCTGCGCACGCCTGTGCCACCGGACAGCTGTTTCTTGCTGAACGTTTTGCTTGACAATCCTTGCATTGTCGTGGTCTCTTAGACCCTGGTATGGAAAATGTGAATACATAAACAGGTCTCTTGTCGCTGCCGCAGCAGAAATGCCCACTAGCTTTTGCTGTCGCAGCTTCTGCAGCGCTGCTGCTGTTGTTGTGGCTGCTTTTGCTGGTGCTCTTGTTCTTGCAATGGTGGTTGTTCGGTTCCAAGCGTGAACGAAGAGTCTGCGTAAGACGGTTTCAGTAGTACAACATGGAGCTGGGCTGGTGTGTGGGAGCCGGGTAGTCTTATCAGTACAATGTGGAATCTCGTGACTACTTGTCTTCGTTCTGTTCTATTCATTATTTCAGTGCTCAATCCAATCTTGTTAAGCTCTATTTCGGGTGTCCGGTCTCAATAGGCCTTAACAGGGGTTGCTTTTGGATATTCGAAACAGCCTCGCCAGACCATCGCGCCTGCAGAGCCCAGAACATTGCCCTTCTCCACAGCGTCTGCTCTTGCTGTTTGGTTGCTTGCGCTGCCCTGTTGGTTGGCCTCCTGCCCTTTTCCACACGTAGTCCTTCTCTTCCCTGGCCTCTCGTTTCCACGCTCCGCCCCATCCCCCGCATCTAACCTTGGCTGCATAGAATGACCAGTATTTGTTAACGGGAGGCCCATGCAACTTTGTGAGTGCAGACAGTCAAGCTCCAAGCTTCATCAAGTTTCACCAATTCGGTGATGCGTCGGATGTAACCCTGGCTCGATATGTTGGCATTGTCTTAAGCAAATTCCCTGCTGGTGGCAAGCGTCTCTCCCCTGTTTGTTGTGCCTTTAGTTTCAGTCTTAAGTTTTGGAAGCCTGCATGGTTGGAATGATAAATGCTGAGCGATGGGAAGAGATGCATAAGCGAAGCGACGCTGAAGCAAAGGAGCGAGAGTCTGAAAGTGGCCAGCATTGGCCAGCATCGCATCGACACAAGGTTCGTCGACCATCAAACTACAGCAAAACAGTGCAAGGTCGAGAAATAGGGCAGGATTCAAAGACGCAGGAAGAAGTTAGGATGATGATTGGCACGCCAGTGATGTTAGGGTAGGTGCGGGCAGAAGCTTCTTGTTATTGCTGCAAGGCCGCGTGGTGGATCATTCTTGGTGTCTTGTCCTCCGTCTGCCTGCCTCGCTTGCAAACTGACCGCTTGATTCAACACCACTCGCCGTGGCAGGTTGGTTTCGGAACGGGTCTGCACTCAGGCATGCAACAATGCAACCGCTGGCAAATCTGCTCGATGCTGATAGCTAACGTGTTGATGATGAAATGAAATGTACAGTAGTGATTTGAATAGATGTGCAACCTGTGGCACATTGGCTTTGGTGCAGGCATGATGTTCCTCTTCCCCCACGTGCTGCAAGTTGTCAGCGCTGCAGAAAGCTGTCACACAACTAATGGAAGCTTGGCCCGCAGCTTTGGGTATTGTCACACCTTTTACGAGTTGATGCATGTGTCTCTGCTTGTAGAAGTTGCATTGCATTGGGCGACCGAGGTCTTATAGCGTGGTACCAACACCCTTGCAAGCTAGACTGCAGCACCACCACAGCTCCCTTCGATGATAGCACCGTGCCTTGTCAACAAGCTTCCATGTGTGCTGAGCTGTATGAGCAGCATCCCCGCTTTCGAGCAAAAGGGGCGCATGGTATGATGCCCCGTTCTGGGTCTTGCATGTGTGCCTTGTGTAGGTGACATTCTGGAACCTGTGGATGAAGGCAGATTTGCATGCTCTACACTCTACGCTGTGTAATTACTCTCACATTGACATGTTCGCGGCATGTGTGCTGGCATTGCTCCATATCGCCACGAAGCTGGTCTTGATTGGTCAGGTGACAGTTCCCTGCATGCTATGGGGGTTTGGAACCGCCGTTGGTGAGCTGCAACTTGGTGTGAAACGTCTTCACTGCCCATAGCCGGTTGAGATCGTCCTTGAAGTCTCTGTGCATTGTAGGGGTTCAGAGGGGCTTGTCGCCGCCGAACTTGTTGGTATGTCAGCTTATCTTTTAACTGGATGCAGAGCTTGTCAGTCTCAAGAGGGAGACGATGAGTATGCAGTGATTGGGCACGATTTGCACAGCACCTCCTGTTCTGTTCCTGACGGAGCCTTTTCCGAGGCCCCCATACCTTGTCTCCAAGGCTCTTCTGAACACATCTGTCGGACATGCTGTCACGTATGCACGACACACTTTACCCGCTCTTTTTTGCAGGCAGCTCGCTTGTCTGGATCCACCGACGAGGAGTTCGCAAAGGAAATGGAGGCAACAGAGTGTGCCCCGAAGAAACTCCCCACTGCAAGCGCTCCAAGTTGCTCCTGTAAAGATAGGAAGCAAAGAGCAAGACTGACGTCTTCAATCGAATGAAGCTCTGGACCGTGGCTTGGCAAACCAGCATCTGGATCGAGTGCGATGCTGCTGTTGAGGCGCGAGTGGCGCGATATCTGAGGTGAACTTCACGGAGAAGCATGGCTTTCTTGGCATCTTCCTTCTAGCGCCCGCCTCTCAGTCCTACAGTGGATATGCACATCAAGATCCATGCTTTGCCCAAGCTTGCAGGTCCTGGCCCAATGCTGCCTTCGACATGTGCGGCGACTTGTTCTGGGAATAGATCGCAGCTGCATGGTGGCAAGGGCAACTTCGACAAGATATGTGCACGACAACGTGGCTGAGGCATGTGCTGTGGCTACTTACTCATGCCCTTCTGGACCTTTTTCATCGCCACTGCACTAGGCAGCTCCAACAATCAGACGTGTGAGCATGGGGCCCCAGGCCCTGCAAACGCATTGCATCCAGGCAAAGGCGTGGTGAAGGTCAACGGTCAAGCTGTTGTTTTCGTGAATCTCTTCGGTTCCACTGCCTTCCAGGCAGGACCCTTGGTCAGCTCAAGACGTCTGTGTGTGCATCTGTGTGTGCGTGCTGACATGCAGATATCTGCAAGGTAATGCTCAAAGGTTTCGACTATCTCAACGGTCTGGTGGAGGCGAGATTTCGCTTTTTTTTCTCCGAGCAGCTCAAGATTCCACCTAGGCTGTCTCTGGCCAAAACTTCCAGATCAGCGTGAAGGATTCCTGTCTGTACTAATGTTTGGTCTGGGGGATTGCGGCTCGGAAGCTTCGAGCCGTAGCGCTTCAGAGAAGCCCTCCCTGGTCCCTGCCAAGGTAGCCGCACTGCGAGCAAAGCTCCTGGCCAAATTTAACCAGCAGTCCAGTGACTCTCTTGCATGAAGCCAGTACGGAGGGCTTTCTGCTCAGCCCGAGACTCGTCAGAGATCACTGACCAAGGATTTGCCCCGGAGCACTTGTTTAGCCGCGACGAGGACAAGAGACTCGTGTTGGAGGAAGTGCTGCACTTGCAACCTCGCTGGTATCTTCGACGGGTGGTGGAGGTCGTCTGCAGATGCTGAAAAGCTTTCCAACGCTTTCTCAGGTATCACACAGAGGACAAGGCCCACGAAATTGCAGACCGGGTTATGGAGGCGTGGGACAAGAACGGTGACAAGGCCGTCCGCAGCAGACAAGCACGGATGCTTGCGAGTTCCGAGTTCCGAAGTTGACTTCGATGATATCGGCCACTTCAGGCGCTTGAACTATGTGAGATTGAGTTGGCCGCTTCTCGAACAGATACCGGGACTGCATGTTCAGCGTGTCTTAGTACAGTGTATAGTGTTTCATTTGTGCTGTGGTTGTGGTGGTCCTGCCGGTGGTGGCTGCTGGCTGTTCTTGGGCATTTTGTGTTGGTCCGTGTTGGTTATCTCATACGGTTTGCTGTTACATGTCGGTGCAGGCCACATGCAGGAGGCAGGGATGCAGTCCTGAAGCGGCCGTCCAACTCCGGCACCCCCCGCATCCCTTGCGGCTGCAACATGCAAGGACGGGAAAGTGTCTTTGTCGTCGCTCGACCCTGGTGCCCCCACAAGCCACTTGGCCTTGGACATGCGATAAACGGAACAGCTCTCCGAGTACGTATGCATGTGGTGCAGAGTACTCTGCAGATGTGAGTACTTTGCAGGCTTTCTGAAAGCACCTGAGCTGCATCGAAAGAATCGAAAGTGCAGTTTCAGATGTCTGCCATGATACCATTACCTCAGAGCAAAAACAAGCACCGTGCTGCTCCATTGCTTTAGCAGCTAGGCTTGTAGGGTTCCGCTGTCGTGCCCACTCAATCGGAACCTTCCACAGCTCAGGTGTGTTGGGAGCTGTTCATCGTGTGTCTCATATTGTACTTCGTGGCATGGACCTCAGCCCTTGTTTTCCAGGTGCACGTGTTGCTGTTAACTACATCTTATGTCGCATCGAAGTTGTCTATCCGCTTGACCTGCTCCGAGTCGTTGATTTTAATTTTCCTTCGCATACTCTCACACCAACGATTTTCGCTTCAATCAGTTTGGCTCTCCGCTCATGCCTTGGCCCGCTCACAGTCAGTGTGAGCCTTTCGACATCATCTTTTAACCCTTGTGCCGTGCATACTACTCGAATGGAGAAGGGAGCTCTAATGTGCCCGGCAAGAGAGCTTCTGTTTTTTCACTGCTTTTTGTGGCCTGGAATGGAAGGTTTCCATCATGAATCAGATGGCTCAATCCAAGCAAGCCGAGTATGACGAGGCCAAAGTCGAAGAGCCCGTCGCTTAGAGCTGGCGCCTGGCTGCAGCACAGTGCCGGCGCTGTGCAGCCTTTGACACTATCTGCAAAGGTTGCGGCGGAAGGGTGACAAAAAGAAGTGAGCAATGAAGCGGCTGAGACACTTGCAGTGTTGCAAGCTTTGTTTTCAGCCCAAAGGATCTTCTGCAAGTGTGGCTTCACCTGGAAGTCACAGGATGCGCTTAGCAAACCGTGCGTACCTCCGCGCTGGTCAAGCGAACGGAACAGTTTGCCCCGATCTTCTTGGGCTGGTGTCTGTGGTGCAGCCTACTGCCGAGTGAAGCACCTCGCGAAACCTTAAGAAACAAAGAGAGGTTACAATTCAGTACCGCTTTCAGAGAGGTCTTTACTCCCTGAGGGCCGTGGGCAAAGCTTCCGCCGTGCTTGGGGGGCCAATGCTGGCTTTTGCGAAGGCCGTAGGATGCCGTAGGGTGGGCAGGTCGTATCGTCAAGCAGGTCTGGCCTTTTGGCCCCCCTATCTCCAACTCATATGCCGTTCGTCAAAGATTGGCTGATGGCTAAGAGCCCGCTCAGCCTGCTCTCTGCAAGGCTGGTAGATGTTACAGTCGTGCCAGTCGAAACAGCTGTGGCTGGCGGTGTCTCGGGTGAAAATACAGTAGTGATAGTGCGATTTCGTGCATCGATGCAGACCAGGTGCTTTTTCTCCAACTTACGTTCCTGAAGGACTACAGAGATCTCTGCCTACAGTTTATGGAGCGTCCAGACCTAGTCAAGGAGCCATCCGAATGTGGCTTGCAGTGTGCGAGACTGAGGCCTGGAGCCTAGGCCCGAAGCCGTGTTGGTGACGCCTCCACCGGCCTATTCGGAAGCCCTGGACGTGCAGCAGGCACCAGAAAGTCTCCGTTCAGAAATTCCACAGGAATTGGTGTCTGTCTTTTGGTCAAGGAGGTAGTCAATCGGAGCTTGCCGGATGCAGTTTACCGAGTTGCGGAGGCAGCAGCACGCCGGGCATCTCAGGGGAAAAAGGAATACACGAGAAGGCCAACGGCGGGAGCTGTCAGACTTCACAGAGAGCTGAGGTGCCATCAATGAGCCGCTGGAGAAGCAGGCCCTTTCTGAGGTTCTACTTCGAGCTTTAGGATCTGACCTGCGCAGGCGAAGCGGTGCCGTACCACTTTGCCAGCTGAGCTGCTGGCTTCGGGCTTGGCCTAGACTGTACTGCGCATGGTGTGCAGATCTCATGAAGAGCTTTGAGTTGCTTGGGGCTTAGGCACGTACATCCTTGGTGGAAGCTTTCGATCTTCTCGGAGGCCAGGGTAGGGATGGTTTTGTTCTATTCGACCATCCTTGCTATGGGATGTCCGAACATCTGCATTGCAGTCACGTCCAAGACTCCACGGGACAAAGCATGTTTCGGAGCCCTCCTGTGCGCAGGATCAAAGCTGAGCAGGAGAACGTACTTTGCAGAAGATGGCATTCATCTGAATGAGAGAGGCATTCAACGGCCACTCATGCGGAATTCGACGGATTCTTCGCAGCTTTGACCTTGTCTGGTTTCCACAACTGTCTAGGCACGAAGCTGCTGGCAGTGGCCGTCTTTGCAGAACTGCGGTCCAAGGCACCTTGAAGTCTAAGAAGTGATATCTGAGTTAAGGCAAAGCGCTCTTCGGATTTCTCACGACCAGGTTGGAAGATACCTGCGTAAACGGGCCGATGAAGCTGCGCGGGCAGTACCTGACAACCCGTTGGGTCTCTGACATCCGCCAGGCCATGTACATCGCACCAGAGTGTAGCCAAAAGGACTCACTGTGACTGCCGAGCTATGTGGCCCAGGCTGGACGTCATCCTGAGCAGAAGTGCTTCGTGGCACTGCAAATGAACCCAAGCCCACGGATTTTGATTCTCCTTGGATGAGAGAGCCTTCAATCGTAGACCACAGTCGTTTCCGAGACAGGGAGATTCTCCGTGGAGCTTGACATCCTGTGACCAGCCAAAGATACAGCTGTGGTCCAACAGTGGCCTGGTTCCAGCAAGGAAAAGCATCGTCTGTTGATTCCTCGTGGTGGCATTGTATGTACTATTCCGTGCGTTCGATAATCGCAAGTGATGTATTTTCAGCACAATATTCTCTTGCGCTCGGCAAAGAAGGATTGCCAGAGTCTGCTGGCCTAGCAATGGCAAACGGTTTATTGGCTTCAGGACACGACAGTCTCACCCAGAATTGAATCGTTCTATTCAGCCGCATGTCCATTCTGTTCATGCCAACTCTCCGGTGCAATGCTGAAGACCTCGCCAGCGGCCGCCACTCCCTAGCAACCCAAGGACAAATCAGTGACACATGGGCCGCTTGAAAGTATCCATGGGGCCTGCTTTGGATAGCTGACGCTTCATGGGCTACGCACCCTTCGTGCCTCTGGTCGAAGATGCGATTTCTTTTCTTGTTATTGACTGCCTAAGCGTGAAGCTTCAGAGACAATTTAGGGTTTAACGATTGAAAGCAAGAATGCGTCTGGATTAAGAAGGCTTTTGACGTTCGTGGATGGGCTGGGATGAATTGCGCATTTCTGATCCTGAGCAATTCAGAGATCAGCAGAAAGCATCTTTTTGATCGTGTGCCCATGTCTACCTCAGTTGATCAACTTGTAGTCCATCTGGCTTCCTGAGTGTCGCTCTGGGCAGATTCACCGGTGCATCCTTTGTCCTGTTCATGAGCAGACCATTCGATCCCCCCCAAACTGTTCAGAGCATGAGATTTTGTAGCCACTAGGTCCGCCTCGCAAGTTGCGAGGAGTCGTTGAGCGTCCTAGCCACCTTCACTCCTTTCGTTCTTGAGGTTCAAACTGATGTCATGTTTTCAATGCTCGCCTTTTGAAAAATCGAAGCATCCATCAAGTCCAAGGATTGTCCATGTCTGAACGGCAAGAGAGGCGGACATGTTGCCTGAGAGGTACCGAGATATGGCTTCGAGGATGCGTACCCTCAGACATATGTGGAGGCAAGGCGATGACCCCCGAGAAGAGAACGGAGTTTGCAGATGTCCAGGGCTTAGCCAAGGTTTCTCCGAGCGGTCCATGGTACACCGAAGAGCAACCGGCAGTGTATTGGCAGCAGGACCAGCTTTCAGCAACCGAGCACCGCGCGCGTTTCTTTTTCGCACGCTCAGCGCGGAGTCTTTCACTTTGATCCTCGCGCTGCGACACTTCGTCTCTTCAGTGCTGCCGCTAGGAGATGGCAGCAGCGCAGCGCCGCGAGGCTGCAGAGGCACGCCGTCCAGACGAGGTGTATACGGATACGGCTCCGGGCTGCCATGAGATTTTATCATGACCCCTCGGCTGAGTCGAAGAGGTGCGGTTGCTGGAGTCCGAGCTCCATGCGGCTCGCACGAGCCCGCTGGCCGCGCTGCCGTTTTGAACTTAGCGGGGACCAAACTTCCTTGGTGATCCGTTGCATGTAAAGGGCATGTTGCAGCAACTGAACCGCGTGCGCGTGGGTGGCGGTGGCAATGCTGATTTCTACGCATGCCAGGCAGCTTGGCTTCGTGGCCCGGTCACCTGCATCGAGCACGAGGTCGTCTCTGCGACAGCATTAAAGTGACTACAGGAGTCGTCATTGTGGAACATCCAGTGTGCCAGGTCGTGCGGAGAAGATATGCGGCAAAGGTCTACCCTCCACATCCGAAAGCGAATGCTCGGTTTTCCTGACGAGTCGATGAAACTTTTTTTGGGGCTCTGGTTTTTCTCGGTCAGAGCTTGCTCCGTGGAGCTTCTGCAGCACGAAGCATTTCCTCAACAATGAGATAGACACGTATCGCATCTCACGCAGAACTTTATTTGGAGCAAATTCAAAAACTTGAAGGGACCACTATTCAGCTCTCTAAGCTGTAATCATGGCCTCTACGCTCGAAGCTCGAGATATCACAGAATCGCATAGGTAAACCAGAATTTCAGAGGAAAAGAGACTAAGAGCGTGGCCGCTGATGCTTCCTCTTTGCCACTGACGGTGGGCTTCGAGTCGCCAGTCCTCGTGCAGGACTTGCTGCGGTTGCTTTCAAATTTTGGACATGGCTGCAAGAGTCACTTCAACAGTGTTGATCAGACTTCGAGCAGTCGGAAAGCAGATATGTCCGCGATACCGTTTGTCAGGTCTCCACATCAGATACCAGTTCGACAAGTACTACACTAATCGTACACTTCCCACATTGGACATCCAGGACATGACGGCGGCCGAAAGGCAAAGGGATGAGGCGCATCCGAGCAATGCAGATGTGGTCTCGGCCGTGCAGCATATACTCTGTTACTTCTTCACGAAGTCATGTTCCGCGGCAGCTGAGCTGGAAATCATGTGTCTGGATAGTAAAATCTTGGTCGACGGCTGGCATCGAGTTCACCGTTACACTCTAGGGACTGTGTGGTCGTGTGCCCGGCAATGGCGTCGCACGTCCGAATTCAGTTGGACCGTTATGGCTAGGTTCCACAGGAGGAGGGGGGATGTCGGGCTTCCTGCTCACCGGTTTCAGCGTCCCTCTTTTTCCTCCATGTCTTCGGTACTTCCTGAACTCTCGAGGCATACGTCGCGTTTCAACTGGAACATAGGGCCAGACTTCAGAATGATGAGCTCCTGTGTCATGTGCTGATGCATCAACTATGTCACCATTTCTGAAAGTTGGCATTTCATGTAAAGTTCCAGCTGGCCAGGAGGGTTTGGTGGATGGAGAGGGAGAAGGACACGCCGAACTGTCCCAATGTGCAATGAGTGGCTAAGACACTTGAGGGCTCAAGTACTCCACGGTATGCGAGGCTTTTTCAGTTTCTCAGAGGCTTGCAGAGTTTTGCTGCTTTGCTGAGTTGTCAGAGGATGTTCACAGAGCTTCGCCGACATTCTAGGCGCGATTGCAAGATCCGACAAGCTCTGCTGATACCATCTGCTAGAACTTGTACCTGCTATGCCTCACGTCACTGTACACGCTGCATGTTGTATCGGCGACCCTTCATTCGTTGCGGTAGCTTGATCAAGTTAGGGAGCATGATGGTGCGCAGCGTCCGTTGGAGTCGGGCCGGAGATCTGGAAGCGCATAGACTGTACGGAAGATTATGGAAGTTGAACGACCGCTGAGACGTGAGTGGAACGTTGTGTGGCCTGTTGGAAACTGGCACGCGTACTGTTGGCCTCGGGACCTGAGAATGTTGTTGGGGAAGCCCTGGGAGACGTGTCAAGGGGAGAACGCCACGCCTTTGTTTTGCGAAGATGGGCCAGCTGGAGCTTGGTGCAAGACCGCACTTTGTCATCTGTAACCTGACCAATGCGCCAGCACATGCTCCCACTTGTGAGCCCTCAGCATGCCGGCCAAAGCGAATAGATGTGCAAACCTGAGGCCGACCTCCGGAAGCGGGTAGGCCCCGGGTGTGCCACCCGTTCGTTCCTGATGCTTGTCAAGGCCCGAGCTGCGTCATCAAGCGCGTGGATAAGGATCAAAAGGCACGGTCCCCAGGACACCGAGAAGGGTGTGCGTTGGTTTGCGTCTCTGTCTGAATGGTTGCGGCCTGTTGGCGGCATAAGAAGGTTTGTGCCCTGTTGTTCCCTCGCCATTGCAGTGACGTGTTCGTATTTTTCTGTCTGCTGTGTTTGTCCGTTCTTGGTGTCGTCTGTACTTGCGTTTACGGCCGTTGGACTGGTGGTGGCGGGTGCTGGTTGTGGTGGCAGTTCAGCAGTTGTGGCAGCGCAGGTCATGTTTGCAATCGTGGGTCGAGTGAGTGTCATCTTAATGTTAAGAGTACTGCTTCCACATTGTTGAAACAGTGACGACGGTTGTGTTAGAGTGCTCTGATCGTCGAGCGCTCATCTGTCAAAGTCGTGCACTATTCTCGGCCCAGGTCATCGGCCACGCCGATCCTAACGAGATGCAGCAGGAGCTGGTCGCGAGTCTGAAGCCCGGGCAGTACAGACCGTGGAGGCAGTTGTCGGGCGGTTCCAGCGTCCCAGCACGTTGCCATGACTAAGGAGCAGCGACTCAGAAAAGGCTCGGGGCATGTGTGCAGCCTAGATTTGCTCATTGAATACAGTGGTAGCGACCAAAGCCCCCGAAATGTATGTCAAGATCATGCTTAGGTGCAGAGCACGTCCACCATCTGCCCAGAAAGGAGCGGGAGACGACGGGAGCATGCGGCGTTGGGCCGGATCAAGTCTCAGCTTTGACTTTGCGGCTTTCCTCATGCAAAGGAGAAGCTGCAATGGGCTCTCGACCTCAAGGACCGAGCCAGTTCGGTAGCGGTTGAACAAGTAGCAGAGTAATGCGATGTGCTATCTCACGATGTCATGCTATGTCGACCTTGAGCCGTCTCTCCAACCTTTGCACAGCCTCAGTCAGTGTAGCTGAGACAGGGCCCGTTCGGACTTTTCGTTCGCACGATCAGATCCAGGGATGCTCAGTTTAGCCTTGGCTACCTGTCTATGACGGAAGGACAAGGCGAACGAGTGCTACACACAGAGCAGATTCGAGGAGGCACGAACAAGATGTAGGCAGTCAATTCTACATGTGCAGAACCTTCGATGATTTTGTGGCTTGCTCGCCACCTCGTCCGGGTACTGCTCAGAGCTGAATGCGGCACATAAACATAATACCCCACGTAGGACACCCAGAGCTTCCACTTTTTTGGGTATGATCAGTAAGCTACAAACTCCTCCGGCTGTGCCTGTAAAATTTCGGAAGTTACGTTGTCACGACCGTGAAGCCTCCATTGCGACGTTATCTAGGACCCCACAAAGATCTCACCGAGTTTGTCTCTGCTGGTTTGTGCACCACATGAGGATCTTACTGTCTTTCCGTCACAGCTTGGGCAAGCCTTGGCAGAACCCGAGGAGCATTCAAGAAGTCTACAGGCTTTTGTAAACAGCCGTGTGAGGCAGCGCGCCTCTACAACGACTGCTTGGTGGCACTGGACTTCGACGGCAAGGAGGATGAGACTGCAGAGGAGAGCAGCGAAGCCGTCAGACAGCCTTGTGATCAAGAGCTCGTCAAGTGGGTGGAGGTAGTGGCGAAACTGCAGCTACCCGTTTGCACAAACTTGGCCGCCTGCTTGATTGAGTGCTGGCCTCGAGTCTTATAGCTGCAAACTGTCAACAGGGCCGTGACTGCCATAGAACTCTTAGGATGGCGAAGTACGAGGAATGCGCGCGGGCGCCAGATGGGATGCGGGATGCCCTTTCACACCACGACCCAGGGAAGTTTCTCAGAAGTTAGATGAAGTTGCTGACACATGCCGGAGGCAGGATGATGCAGGATACAAGTCTCGTATGCGCCAGTATCTTGGCTCATGAAATTGGCCAAGAAGGCTACGAAGTGTAGCTCGGTAGTTCAGCCATGAACACGGACGAGGAGGCCTTACTGGGACGACAAAATGTGGTTTTCGCCAACAAGAGTGCGGGCAGCAGTTGTTGCTGCAAATGTTGCGGTTGCTGCTGCTGCTCGTTGTTGGGCCTCGTTGTTTGGGTCGTTTTCTTTATGATGACGACGGAGTGTGGCACACGCGTCTCGCCGGTCGAACACATTCTCCCGGAAAATGCCCTGGCGGCCACGGCCCTACTGGTCATGCTTCCCGTCAGGGCACACATTGAACATAGGCATTGAACATAGATGTCGTGCAGACAGCAAGGGTGAGCCCTTAGGGGCTGATCTTGACAAAATTGCCTTTAGGCCGGTCTCACGCCGCCCTTCGAGAGCGGGACTTTGGGCAACATGCCTCCAGGATGCGGCAAGAGTGAGTCAAAAGCACAGCGGGCTCAAACTTACTGGGCTTGAAACGCAGCTCCAGGTTCCTGGATCCTGCGCTGGATCTGAACTTCACAGGCCTTGGTGGGCCTGCTTCTCACGCTCAATTTGCACAATGCGACGTCGAATTCTCGTAGCCGTGGCATCAGCCTTGTCTATCTGTGCTGCTCGTTGTAGGAATATGGTGGATGGATGGCAATCCATTGATATGGGAGTGGCTTGGGTGTTATCTTGAGTCAAGCCATGCCTGGAGGTAGTCTGGAGGTCCAGCGCTGTATTCACAAGCTAAGTGTGACGGAAGGCTGAAGGGATGTGTACACATGGCATGCGCCGTAAGAACGAAGCGCTTTTTGTCCTTTCGTGAGCGCCAGTGCGCCACTGACCGGGCCGAGGCAGCTCGTGTCCTTCGCAGGGGCACAGGGCATGGCGCCGTATCCAACGACTGTGTACAACCCCTCCAGCTTGGCAGGTGCGACGGTGCGACATAGTTGTTTCCTCCAAAGCTCTGTTGTTCCCACATCAGCTGAGAATGAACGTCTCGAGGTGGGGATCCCTCCCGAGAATTTAGGATGTTTTGAAGAAGCCAGTGGTTGTTGGCTCGAGGCCACTGGACCTGGTCTGACAATTTCTTTGGCCGTGGCATCATGATGTTCCTCGGTTCATGCTGAAACTGATGACGACGAGGTTTCTTTCGTCTCGATGATTCAACAGTTTGTAAATCACGTAGCTGCGAACCGAAGGTGTAGCATTTCGAGCATTCTTCATTAAGCATCATCCACCCCTTGCAAAAAACACGAAGAGAGTTTTGGCAATAAGGCAGCATGCATGTCAAGGCACAGTCCTCGCTAGACTGTCAGCACTGTGTGTGGCTCCCGGACCCGTACCGGCCAAGGTTTTATGCATTCACTGAAGTTGCAGAACCTCGGCTTTAGTCTGCAGCTTCAAACGCTCCGTAAGAATTAATGATAGATTGCTGCATTAAGGAAGCAACTCACGACTTCTTCTTTACGAACAAGACGTATGCAGATATCGATGCTACATCGGACTTGGTCTTTGGAGACGGCACCTTCCCAATGTCGAAGATCAATGAGGATGAATGGGATAGGGTGAATAGTTACGTCCTTCGTCGCATCGTCTACGGAGACGGAACTCCTCATCCTGTGTTCTGGCCCAAGTTCCTCGACTGGTACAAGAGCACTTTTCCAGGTCTCGGTATCGCAGTGATGAGCAGCAACAATGATTGTATACGGAGATGTCAGTACGTCGCACCTTGCATGGTCTGTCAACCTCTCTGTGGAGTGGCCTGAAGAAGTGAAAAGGGAACTTGCCCTGGCAGCAAAAGGCTGTGGAGCAGACATGTAGCAGGTAATTGAGAGAGTCGCTCACTGCCGACACTTGATTTGTTTCCGCACTGCGCTTCTTATGTACTGTCACGCGTGACCCAGGCCAGAGCCTGTTGAGTCTGCGAGTCTTGGTGCGGTGTGTTTTAAAAATAGGCGCACCGCCACAAAGACGGGCAACATCGACCTGACCATCGAACATGCTGTGGCAATGACCAAGGCAGAAAGGAAATGCAGTCTCTTGAGAGTTGCAGTGTGTTTGTCTTTGGTGGACAGGGGAGCTCAAGCTGCCATGCCCAGGTGCGAATGTGTGACATTGCACTCTCTGTGGATCCCACAGCGCCGAAGGCATCCATTGGGAATGGGAGACGGTTTGCTTGGCAACTTCACGCTGGACTCCAACGTCAGTGCCGCATGTGAACAGCTTGCTAATATCTCTTGCCAGCGCATGCCCTTGCGATTCTCGTGAAGCAGCTGCTCAAAGTTTGCCAACTCACGTCATGGATTCAATTACTCCATTCAGGATCCTCGTTTGCAGGTGAGCATGGACCTTTGCATTAACTTCTCAAGCGGCATGCCAGTGTTCAGTTTGAAGAGTTGTTCGTTTCATTCTCTGACTAAGGCCATGTGGCCTTGTCTTTCTTTTTGGTGCAGCTGCGCTCCTCATCTTGAGTAGCATTATTGCATCTTCGTCCATGACGAAGCAGGATCAGCTCGGAGCTGGAGCTTCGAGGTGCACGGCAAGAGAATGGACACATGAACGTATATGAACGTGCTGCCAAAAGAGAATAAGCAATGGGACACACACACGTGCCCACTACACCCGACACGATCAACATCTCTCTCGCCCGAGGCTCGCTCGGGCCGCCAGGCAGATTGCTGCACATGACGCGAGTTTCTATGAGGATCAGATCATGAAGGTGGGGTGTAACAGTGAATGGAGCCGCATGTCTTAAGACCGCCAGAGCGAAGGAGTCCGAGGTCTAGCCGGGGAATTCAGCATTCAGCCCTCATTGAAGGCTGCTGCAGCCGGAAACCCTGCTGTGCAGTTTGACAATGATTGGTTCATGAAGCACTGCCGCTGGGCCTGCAATCTACAGATGAGCTGGATTTCGCTCCGGTGCATGGAGCGTCCTTGCTTTTAATCCGTCGCTGCGGTTTTCGTGTTAGCACTGACTCGGCACTTCTAAAGCGTTGCAACTTGGTGGCCTGGCAGGTGATCTATCAGAGTTCCAGGAAGACCAGGTCTTCCTCAGACCAGAGTTCCGCTACAGAGCCTTGCCTCAGCAGAGCTGCGCTTTGATTTGCAAACTGTTGGCAAGTCATTTTGCAGACTAGACTGAGACGCTAGGCTCAATCTGTAGCCTCAATCTTGCGGTATGCATTAGAGCGGTTTGCGTGTTCGAGGCACGAACCCCACGCTGGATGCAGCCAGATGGAAGGTGGGCACGAAATGCCGGCGGCTAAGTGCGCCTGCGTTTCTTTCGGTGGTACGGGTGTTTCTAGCGACTGAGGTGCTGAGAATGGTGATGGCCGCGCGCCGTGGTTTCCTCGGCCGTCTGCATTCATCGGCCGCCCTTCCTTTCTTCAGTTCAGCTAAGGGAGATCCACCAAGACATCACGACTGACGGCGACTGTGCAAAAATGTAGCTTTCCTGCACATGCCACGGACCATGGCGTGAAGATGTGATGAAAGAAAGTCCTGTTTATTGATTTTGCTTCGCGTGGTGGACATCGACAAGCAAGATTGCCGTGCATGCAGGAAGCACCAGCAAAAACAGTCATGAGGCACTTTTTCTTCCTTTTAGTTGCCTACCCCTCCACTCCGCTAACCATTGCTACGAAAACCAAAAACTACTACTACTACCACCACCACTACCACTGCCACTGCCACTGCCACTGCCACTGCCACTACCACTGCCACTGCCACTCCCACTACCACTACCACTACCACTACCACTACCAC
>CAJNDV010036163.1:30474-43149 GCA_905221635.1 Symbiodinium sp. CCMP2456
GTTGGTAGGGGGGGGGGTGGCTACTACTACTACTACTACTACTACTACTATTACTACTACTACTACGACGACGACGACGACGGCGGCGGCGACCACGACGACCACGACGACCACGACGACGACGACGACTGCCACCACTACTTCCATTGCCACTTCTGCTTCTGGTACCTCGACTACATTTACTTCAACTCTTGCTTCTACTTCTGCATCAACTTCTACTGCTGCTGCTTGTACTACTATGGGGCAGTGGCATACACGAGAAAGCCGTCCGCAGCAGTTCCAGCGAGTTAGTGGCAGAACAGGTCAGGCGGAGTAGCAAAATTCGGGTAGCAGTCCTCTCCACACCATCTGAACGGGTTTGCCACAGATGTTTTGCGTTGAGGACCCTCAGTCCGTTAGTTCAGGTGTTGGCAGAAAGCACAGACACTGCGGGGTACCGTGGTGTGCTGCGAGTATCACGAGGCAGCGAAAATCAGGATTGAATTCAGTGTCGTGGTTGTAAATTGGGGCTTGAGTTGGAGTCAAAGTTGGGGTTGGTTTGGCCAACCTGTTCCACTCTGGCTCGCTTGCACTCCCTGTTCAGGACAAATCGCAGTGCGAGGTGCGTGTTGGTTGGCAGGCTTTGCAGGAGTCAGAATATGGAAAGAACCTCGGCAGCCCTTAACTCAGGCAGTCAGGTATCCGATCATAAGTTGCCCATAGCACACCAGCTGCTAACGTCTGTCACCAGGGGAGCGGGGATGGTTCGGAGTTTCGACAGCGATTCTTCGTCTTTAGAATGACAGTGGTGCTCGTGAAGTTGTTCGTGTCCTAACTTATCGTGCAGCAAGAGCAACCGTGCCATGGTTCTGGAACTGAGCGACTATTTGGTACCGCCAGATTGGAAGCAAAGGTGAGTCAGGTCAGGCTGTAGAAACTTGAAGCGCGCGAGAGAGTGGCCAGTCTGCGGTAATCTGGGTCTGACAAAGACATCCGAATCCAAGGAATATGCTGAACATGAAGAACTGGCCCATCTTCGGCCGAAACCTGCAGCTCGCCCTCAACTCGAGTTGTTTGACTGACCGGAATATGGTTGCACTGGCGGACACGGGCAGCAGACGAAGTCAGGAAGAAGGCACGTCTTCTATATTCCCCGGACAACACAGTGAAAAACGATGACGATGGTGATGCGGCCTCTGCTGCCTGCCAGCAAGATGTCATGGAGAGTGGAGCAGTGTTCGACTCGTCAATAAAGAAGTCTTCTGACTTGTCAAGCACAGGAAAGCGAGCAGATCCAGTTGGCGGAAGAAGGCGTGTCGGCTGCTTCAAGCTCCCTTTATCTGCGTCTTGAGCGCAGCAACCTCTGCCTCTGCAGGGCGTGAGCATGTGCGGAAGCTGGTGGAGCAGGTCAATCATCTGTCCATTGAGACTTGGAATTGAAAAGGTCTTTGACAGTCGCATGGCTTCACGGCCTTTGCATGTTGAAGATCAGGAGCTTAAGCCTTTCCCTGCCCGATCGAAGGATGGAATTCTCGATCATTTGCTCTCTTTCTACGTCTGCATGCGCTATGTGCCGGATGAGGCTCCTGCTCATCATTGAAGCATGTTGTAGAGTTGTAGCATTGTAGCACTTGCAACGACAGCAGGGCGGTGTCTTCGCCGCAGAATAATGACTTGGGCCTGTGAAAGAAATGCCCACTCTGCAGGAGTTCGTGGAGCTCGCAAAGTATGAGCTGGACAAGGCGAACCGATTTTCCGTCTTCAATGATGTTCAGCAATCCACACGAATCAAGTTTAGCTGGAAGTGCTACCGGGATGCTTTTCTCATTTGCGTTGTGTTTTTGATTGGAACTTTCTTTCAATCAGTGGAGGTGGCTCTCTTGATGTCTGGCCATGCGACCACAACTGAAGAACAACTGAAGAGCGGCGTCTCCCGAAGGTTGCTGTCGACCACGCAACGCCCGCTCTGGCTCGCAACGTGACTCGCAGCTCGGACTGAAGCCAGCCGGTGCCCTTCCAAAAGCGGACCGTAGAGTGCAATCGTCGCAAGGACAAGAGATCTACGAGGAGTGCCGCAGCTCAGAGAGAGAAGCGAAAAGTTGGATTCTAGACAAGCTTACGGCCTCGAGCTCTCGAGGTACAGGCAGGCCCACTTGTTTCCCCTTCGATGCAGTGGCTCGTCTCAATGGCCCTGTGCTGGCTTCGAGTTTTGTTAGCGCTCCGTCTCAATGGCCCTGTGCTGGCTTCGAGTTTTGCTAGCGCTCTTGTGAGAGCAGACGACTTGCAATAAATAGGCATCAGCAACTCGCAAAAAACGGAGGGGTTTCGAACACAAACATGAAGAATGTGAGAGACACTGAGGCAACTCCATCTATGTCCAAAAATCAGATGAGATAGACAAGCTGACGCTTGCATTGTGCCACGGCTGAACGCAGGAACCGGTTTTCACGATCAGGAGTTGCATCAGACTTCAAGACGAGCCAAGCATCGCGTTGCCTCAGCTTTTTGAGGCCAGATAGCCAATTCGAAAACTAACGGGAGAAGGTGATGCTCCATGACAGAATAAGACCGCGGCCAATGCCACCCGCCGCCAGGAACAGCCAAATAGAAGCACAGCAAGATGCAAGACATGTACAGCATACAGGCAGATGTCGAAGCTCCCAGTCCCGCGAGTCATCCGGAGTCCATTTCTTCCTGGTTGGCTGGCATAGCGATGAAGAGCCCTGCAACTGTTGCATATTTCGGTGCAAGCCAGGGAGCCCAGTGTTCCAGTCGTGCAATGACCTTCGAGCAACAGAGTGCCCAAGTGATGAAAGTGTTGGGTCCCTTTCGCTGCAGCACTAAACATATTATAGGGCAAAAAATGTTTCTTCCCTATAATATGTTTAGCAGTTTAGCAGCTTGTAGGGAGCACCGTCCCCGAAAGACCGGACGGCATGTGGACTGCTGCAATCCCTGTGCAGAGCAGTAAGGAACACCAGCACTTCCAAACTCAACGAAGCGTACCGCTTCACTGTGAATGTGACCAAGAAGGCCACCCGCCAAGTTCACAGTCTGTTCTGTGTACTGAGTTGTTGAGAAACACAATCATGACATAGTGTACCTGGCAGGCCATGCGGTCCTTGCAGGAAATGGACGAAGAGCTGCGTCTCAACCTGTGCCCTAGCAGCACTTGGGCGTTGTTGTCAGCATGGCAAGAAGGCGTGGCGCTTGTAAATCTCTGCAGGTCTGATGCAGACAAGCATGACTCGATCTACATGCAGGAGTTTTGCACAACCGCTCCTGCTAATCTGGTTGCTCTTGATCTGTTGCTGCGACCATATTTGCTCGGATCTCCTCAACACAAACGACACCACCTTCGTTGCCAAAAGGATTTGTTTATAACATGCTCACCACCTCTGTGTTGCTTTCCGAGCATTCTCCGTTGTATTGGGTGCTGTCATTAGCCTTTGCTTTCTCAGGTGTTTGCTTCTCTTTGCTTCAGATCCAAGCCGTGCTCGAGCAAGCTTTGTCGGTAGGCTGGGCTGGCTCGATCTTCGCCCTGTGTCGCTTCGCGAAGTCCTAGACCTTGTTGGGAAACTTTGACAGCTTGCACGGCACCACATGTATATGTATATGGTATATACACATAGTTGCGTGTGTATATATATATATATATACATATATATGGGCCCTTTACCTGTAGGGTGTGTGTGCGTGTGTGTGTGTGTGTGGACTCTTCAGCGTCTAATCGCTGAGGCGGAGTGTCCCTGGGGCAAGGGTACCAGACAATTTCAATGTATTCAACGGATGCAGCATGCCCAAAGGCACGGCAAGCCGTACTGTGTGAAGCAGTAGCCCCGCGCAACATGCGTGTTCAACCTAAATGCCATGGGTAAGCACGAGGCCAACAGCAGCATGGCCGTACTGCTTTTAGTCTCGCGCAGCCCATCTGCGCATCTTCTGTCCAGCTCAGCCGCCCAAAGAGCCACAATATCCAGGGCTGGTGACGTGGGATGGCAATAGAGGATTCAGCCCCCAGCCGCAAACCCAGGCTTTGCCGATGATGTTGCCATTCACGACAAGTTGCCAGTACATGGACACGTGCAGAATGTGTCCGCATCTGACAGAAAATACAATGTTGAATTTTGGCCGTGCGTCGGCACCCGTTGAGAGCTGCAAATTGCATAATTTAAAGCATATTCCGCACTGAATAGGCGCCCATATCAGACATCAAGAACAACAGTGTTATAAAGCATTGAGAGGAATGTGCATGCAGGCTATGTGTTGACAACGACAACTCATGGAAAACAGGGTCTTGACTGTAGAATATGGGGCCGTAATGTGTTACACTCTCTTCCATGAGTAGTGAATGGAGCGAATAAAGAGGAGACTTCATGGTAGATTCTCGCTATGATGTGGCCCTGTTAGCTTGGAGAAGTTGCATTGATCCTACGTAGTATTCTAAAGGATCCCGAGCAGTGCAAGACTAGTATGATACTCTTCGGTAGGATTCATCTTGCGAGTACAAGGATCACCGGCAATACTCAATACGACCATGCTGCCATGCTGCTTTCACATGTAGAGCGTGGTTTTGTGAGAAAAGAGCTCAGGGGCAATAATTACTCTGTAGTCCCATTTTGCGTTCAGGTGGAGTCTTTTGGTATAAGTACAGCGAAAACTAAATCTTACATCAACCAAATAGTCAAGCCTCAAAGCCCGTCGACCACTCCTTGAACCCCGAAACGTGAAATCGTGTAAGAATTACATCGTGTGCAAGCACGGCACGAGAAAACAGTATGGGTCCTTCGATTCTGGCAGTATGAGCAGGCCCGAAAAATAAAACGCCAGAGTTGCGAGCTCCAACCATGCTTGTTTTTTCAGCACTATTAATCGGGTGTCAATGGGTTAGGTGTGTCTTTGGGTGTGAAGTAGACGGGGTTGAGTTTAGCAATCCGTAATCATAGTAATTACTCCGGTTCCAAGTAGGTTTTTTTTGTGGCAAGCAACCGGGAGCAGAGGCAATACTTAGCATTACTTTTCCGGCTCCAGGGAAGTCGTTTTGTGTTAGCCGAGGGAGCGGAGGCAATACTTCATACTTAATCGGGCTTCAGGCCTGTGGGTCTTCCTGTGTTAGTACAGTAGAAGGCGGAGCGGCAATACTTAGTTTCTTAGCGCTGGTATCTCGATTTCAGAGAGGTTGTCTTGTGTTAGTAGAGGGGGGGAGAGGCAATAGATAGCACTAGTGTTCCGGTTTCGCGTGGGTCTTCTTGTGTTGGCAACGGCCGGCAGGGGAATTACTCAGCACTAATATACCGGTTTTATGCAGGTTTTCTTGTGTTGGCAGCGGGGCCAGGGGCAATACTTAGCACGAGTATTTCTGGTGTTAGTATCGGAGGTTCGGCATCAGGATTCTGTCCTGAGGTCTGTTTTTTCTCTGTTAGGAGGGAGGTGGGCAATACTGGCAATACTCAGTACTAGTATTTCGTGCTCAGCTTTGTCGTTAAAGGAATGAGCAGTGTAAAACAGCCATAAAAACCGTAGATCTTCGAGGGGGAAGCATATATATATATATATACACACACACACACACATACGTATACCTAGGTTCAAAAGTGTACATAAATCTATGAAGCACTCCAAGGCATCCATGTTGCTTCTCAGGCATCAGTTTGGAGGTCAAGTGTGCCAAGCTCGCGACAACAGAGCTTGCTTTAGCAGGACATGCACTGGGGCATCAAGCACCAGATGCCTTGGTCTACTTTCCTGCGACCCTCGAAGCAATATTCGCCGCTCGGCCTCCATCTACACTCGTGTTGTTCACAGGTTATGCAGAGCTTTGCATGTCGCAGGCACCACGTCTCGAAGCCGAAGAATCTGTTCATGCTTTGTTTCGGGCCTAGGGTTGCCTCGTCTGCGGCTCAGTGTCAAAGCAAGTGTCACAAATATCAGCTTGTTGCCAACAATTTTGCAGATGGATTTCGCGGTACGCTCGTCTACCAGGTATCCACACAAGCGCGAAGGAGGGCAACATGTCCTCGCGGACCCATGGCGGGTAGCTACAAGTAGCTGTTTTTCGCGGACAGGCATTTAGTGGCAGTCATCCAGACATGAGCTGAGGACATGAACATGGCAGGGTGCAACGGCTTCTGGGACCTCCAGGCCCTGGCATTGACAGATTTCTCTCAGGTCCTTCTAGAAACCTGCAGAGAGGACATCACGGAGCACATGTCCCGAATTCGGAAGCTTTTTGCGCCAGAGATGTGTTTCGAGTACAAGCTGCGAACCTCGGATTGCATTGGTGTGCCCTGTGTTTTTGTGCAGTCGCACTTTAGCGACAGTCTTGGCGTGAAGGAAGTTTACTTCATGAACGCGTGAAAGAGCCGATGCTTATTTCACACAAACGAGTCCTAAAACTAGGATGTGCTGACATTTCGACACGTGCCCACCGGACACAGAAACAAGAAAGGTTGGACCAGCCAACAAGCTTGAGTCTCTGTGTTGAGCATGAGCACATGCTATATGTCCCTGCGCTCTCAATGATGCAGTGTGACACCTTCCGTCTCTTCTCCACCTGCCGGAGAAGTGTCGTGGGCCTTTCTGGGCACCCGTGCAGCTCTTCATTCTATTCTTGGCATCAACCATGACGGCGGATAATGTAATGTCATGTCAAGATGTCTGATTAGCCGGGCGCCTGAAGTGGAATAGGTTGGATTGAGCTCAGAGCCCTCTGTGGGTCGAGCTTGCATACTTGAATTCCGGAAGTGCTCGGCGTTCTTGTCGACAAATGTGATAATCCATGTAATTAGCTCAGGAAAGGACTTGAAGCTCAAGTTCATGGAGACTTTCGTTTCTATGCATCCTGGCCAGACTTCAGCTGTCGCAAAGCCGTAGGCAGACAAATCATTCGACCCGAGGCTCTCTTAGGACAGGGAATCCGCAAAGAGTCTAAGAGAGACCGTCAGGAACCAGGAGTTTGAGCAGGCGATGGCAGGCAAGTACACCCAGACGCAGCTTGTCTTTCTGAAGGGAAGAGCTTCGCACATCTTCGCACATCTTCGCACAGCTTTGGACTTCTAGACTTTCGCCCCAAGGATCGGGGAGCTGGATCCCACCAGGTCGAAGCGGCTGGAGCACTTCTTCGAGCGTCGCTCGGCTTGAGAGCGGCGGCGGCCCGGCCCGTGTGTGTGCCGTGCACTTTGAAGCATCAGCTCATTCTCGCAGGCACTGCTGTCAACGACTACACAGAAGAGATGAGCGAGATGTTGCCTGACAAGGAACATAAATTTGCCCGGAAGGGTTACAAACTTCCCTTACAGACGTCCCTGTTCGCTTAGGAAAGCTGCTGGAAAGTACGAGGACTTCGCAAAGCTGATGGCGAAGGCACTTTCCAGCTCGTGCGCTGATCGAGCCTGATGTCTACTGAGTCTACAACAGAAACATTTGAAAGGCGTTGAATGTGTGAGGGAGCAAACTCTATGAAACGTGCTGAAGCCGCATGAAGAAGCCTCACTGATGACTTTATGCCAGGTGGTAGAATCTAGATGAGTCGGATGAACACACAGAAGCATAAGATTCGAGACTGCAGTCTCGAAGTTCCATGTCTTCTTACTTGTCGCTATGACATTCCCTGGCGTGGGCTCCGCCGTCGGTGGGTTTGGCGACAGGATGTGAACGTCGAACACAAATTCAAGAACGGACGGTTTGTCGACAGGCGACGCCTTCGTGCGATGATGGTTTGCATACAGAAATTGCAAGCCCTTGAAGCACCTGGCAACGTGGCATGAACCGCGAAAAGAGCGAAACAAAGCAAAGCATTTTGTATTGTGTTACTTGTCGCAATATATTAATATTATAAGCCCTGCTTCTTGGCCATGAATGTTTCACCGAAACCATTGGCTGCGACCGTTGCATACCATCCGCCTGCTCTGCGTCTCAGGCTCACAGTAAATGGGTGATCTGTGGAGCCTTCTCCTCGATGTTCGAAATGATGTGCAACTGCTAGGCAGTGCTAGGTTCTGCGAGATGCATCCTGAGACGATGGTTTCGAGATGTCTGAGGCCCATGACAGCCTTAGCCAGGATGCCTTCGGCGTGGAGGACAACTTCTTCAGGAGCTCTGACCACAATGCTCCAAGTTATCTGGTGAAGCCAGCTTTGCAGCAATGAACGGCACACTCCGATTTTGGTGCATCGAGGAATCCGAAGTCCTACGAGAAATGGCGCGCAGCTGAAGCTGAAGCTGGCCTCACCCCGCTTCATTCCGATTCGGCAAGCGAGGATCGGGACCATGGCAGAGGAGAACGCGCCCGAATGCAAGACCTTGGACAGGTGCGAATCTCGGTGTCTCTCTCCTGACGTCCTCGTCATTGTCGTTTTGCATGAAATGCCAAGTTCCATTGGCTGCGTCAAATGTGCCATCGCCGTCAAAGACAAGCACAACTGCCCCATTCGCCTGGATGTGACTTGTCTGCACTCTGCAGACGGTCTCACACTTATCTGAGGATTCACGCCTAGCTTGCGCAGTTTGCCGCCTCCCTGATGTTCGGTCTTTTCATGCTGTCAGCTGGCAGGTGAAGCTGCAAGACATCTACAGGGCTCTGAAGCGAAATGCATATCCGTTCTTGGTGAGCGAGTATGGAGTGCCTTTGTTGAGCGAAGACTTGCAGACTCAGCATGTAAGACTCCTAAGTAAGAAGGAAGAAGCCGACAACGCATGGAGTTCCTGCCTGCGACCTGCAGTCCATCTATTAAGGTACGTGAGGAAGCAGAAACTGAAGAAGGCATCCAATTGGCAGAGGCCCTGGCTTCCGGCAGCGGCTCCCAACTACCACGCACCATCAAGCAACTGCGATTGACTAAGGTTAATGCCACAAAGCACGGTGCCGTGGCAGAATGTTGTGCAATTGCCCACTAGCTCCTGACAAGAAGCGGAACGAGTCGAGAATCAGCCGGACGTGAGTTCTTATAGACACAGTCGAGCCCCATTGCTTGATTGATAGATGTAGACCTGACGGGTGCTAACGTCATGACTGTGCCTGCCCAAGTCTATGCAGTTGGCAGACACGTGACACACTGGCAAGTAGAGTTGTGCTTGCGAACTTTGCAGTGTTGATCTTGCCAGGCACGTGTCTTTTGCGGAAGAGTCCTCTGAACATGCGGCGTGTGTTTGCTGAAGCAGGCGATTCTTGAGTGAAGCTGTCTAGGGTCAACCCGGTCTCTATTCCCCATTCCTCCAGATCTTGAAGTGTTGCGCTGTGTGGGGCAGCTTACATTGCTTTACATGGACGAGTAAAGTAAGTCTTTGAGCAGCGGCACAGCAGCAAACGCCATTTGTTTCATTGTTTGACCGCTGGTTGCAGAAGATTGTCATCACAAGCCATTTCTGATGTCCGCCCTACAGGAAAAGAGAAGGCACGAGAGGAGTTCTTCAAGGCAGCTTTGTACAAATAAATGGACTATGTGCACCTGCATTCAGACTGTTGTGCGCAGGCCACGAAGGACGACACAGTGGACCCAGCCCCAGGACGACTTCCCTGCCAGTCTCCCAGCAGTTTCGCCGTGCTGTCGCCCAGGTCCTTCTGAAAGACATCGAGCACCTCAACACCGAGCTCCAGGTGGACAAGAAATCTGACAGGAGACCGACGATTTCGGGCTTCTCAGACTTTCCCATAAAGGAAACAAGCCTCGGTGACAAGACATAATTCCACTTGATTTTGGTGTTGATCGCATGGAGAGGATTCTTGAGACCACGGACCGCTATCCAATCAGGGAACGCTTGGAGGTGCCCGTGGTGATGCCCGTTGACATGTGCAGCCAGTTGAAGTTTCTGTGATGTCAGGAGAAGGCTCGGCGAGAGAGCGGCAACTCGACACTACCAAGCAGCTTGGCATAGCAGGTCTGACAATGTCGACCTTGAAAGTTCTGGCTCGACCTATTTTGCGTCGCATCTGAGGTGGTATCGATTACGAAGATGTGATGAGCGTCTTCAGTCGCCGGGTTGTAAATTTATTCACATCAAAAATGAGGGAGGCTCTGCAGCTTGGTCTAGTAACACTCCCAGGCCAGACTTACAAGGACACGGTTGAGGAGTTCGCGCAGTGGTTTGTGCCACTTGTCAGAACGGGCTAGTGTGGATCTTCGCCAGAATGTTGTGACCGAATGACCGTGCTTGGAGGTTCTCCGACAGGATCAAAGAAGATCAGAACCGGCCAGAACACAAGGCCGGCCGGCCTGGCATGGTGACAGGTGGAAGTGAGGAGTTTGCCGGCTTTCAGGTGGACTACATCATCAGCTGCCCTTGTTCCAAGAGTAGCTTCGATGTTACCGAATACTTCCAGGACTGATTGAAGGGAATTGGGCACAGTTCCTGCAGCAGTTGCTACTACGGCCCTGCAGGACATTGGCAGTCAGGGCATGTCTGAGCAGCTCGGAGCAATCTCAGGTTGAGACATGCGTTTCCGCTTCTTTTCCTGTCTGCAGGTATTACAATCGATGATGGCCTATGTGGATGTCCTGCATGGCGGCAAGCCTCATCGCGACAGCTCATAGAATACGGCAAAAAGCAGCCTCAGTGTCTGTTGCTTCGATTCGGCTGCTCCGAAGCGTGCATGCGAATTGGACTTTTGGATTGGAGGCCCTTTACCGGCGCGGGTTGGCTCGGTATCGCCTCGGAGATCACAGGCGATCTCGTGCGGGCCCTGTAAGACCATGAAACGCTGCACACAGCCCAGTGGGAAGCTTGTTGCTCGGAGGCCCGGACCTCGAAGCTGCACTGAGATCGATCAGCAACTGGCGCATGAACCAGGAGTGGTCAGCTGCCTAAAACTCCCTCTGCTGTCACTTCCTCCCCTCCGTCTGCTTTTGCACAGGACCGAAGCCAATTAGCCTTCTGCCTGGCGCCATCTCTTTCTCTCTCTCTCTGTCTCTGTCTCTCGCCATCTGTCTGTAAGCTGCTTGACCCTTCCAGGCCGCCTTGTTGTTGTTGTTGGCCGCAAAAGAACGCCATGACAAACCAACGCCGGGAGGAGAGAGCGAGAGGCTCCCTGGTCCTCTGACCCACGAGCAAGGAGAGCGAGGGAAAGCAAGAAGAAGGGAAAGCGATCACTTACATAAGAATGTCGTGGAAAGGTTTTTCTGGTCTCGCGCATCAAACTCTTTGCAACATCTCTTCGCCGTGTAAATTTTGCCTTTGAGGGCCTGGACGCGGAGAACTTGCTAGGTTAACGAGCCCCCGAAAGGCGGACTCAAGCTCCAACCTCAAGCAACACGATCAACCCCCATAAAGCCGAAAGCTCTCTAAGCCCCAATTCTGGAACAAGAACCCTGAACCCTAGTGTCGCATTCCTCACCTACAGGATCTCCTAGAACCACAGTTCCAAGCCCGAAACTCTTGAACCCTAGACCCCACAGGGCCTAAGTCCAAAGCCCTTATCCTTCCCTGAACTGTAACCCTAAGTCGATCCCGAACCCAACCCGCGGTCTGTTTACAAAAGGTGAGTTTGAGTCCCGCAATCATACTTTTCGATGATCAGCACACATTTGCATCGCATTGACTCGAACACCACAAGCCGAATTCCTGACCAGACGATGTCCGAAAAGAACATCAGGCATTGAATGTGATCTCGCAAGGAATGCAAGGATAGCGCATCCAGGGGAACCCTTTACAGGTCGGTGCGCGTTCGCCTCAAAACGGATCGGGCAACAGTTTTTTCAAAGGCTACTGGGTGCACCAAGTAGTGCGATGTCAGGGCATTGCCATGTGGTTTCGCAAGCTTTGTCAGGATGGAGCTTCTGAAGATGCCAGGGCCTGGAAAGAGTTTTCATGCGGAAGTTTCGGAGAAGCGCAGATTTGGCACCTTGGTTTGGTGCTGTCGACATCCAATTGCAGATTCAAGCTCGCATCCACCGACTGATGCCAAGATGGATCATCTGCGCGTTTCTGTCTTCTGCCTCAGGCCCCAGGCATGCATGATCTGGAGCGTCGAGCCGTGCTCCTGGTTTCAGCAGCCACCGAAGGGTAGTGCGCCCGTTTTCCGGGACATTGGCCCACCCCCATGATCATCTCTATATCCTTTCTCTACCCAAATCGGCTGTCCTGCCAAACCTCTCCAAGCTTTTGTTTGCGATGCCACCACAAGACATCGAGAGTAGGAACTAAGCTACTGCGACTACGAAAATGGCTAGTGTATGAGATGCAAGGCTGTGCAACTGTCAAAACATGGTGACGACGACGTGAAAGTATCTTAATCATGACCGCGGGTACTTGTAGCAAGTAGTAATATGGGTGCCAATCGTAAGAATAGGAAACGATACAGGAAAATCAGGACCTGCTTAGAGCAGTAGTAGTGGTAGTGGGAGTAGCAGTAGTAGGTGTCGTGGTCGTCGCCATCGTCGCAGTGGTAGTGCTAGTGCGAGCGCTGGTGCTAGTGGCAGTGGCAGTGGCAGTGGCAGTGGCAGGGTCGGGGTATTGGTAGTGGTGGTGGTGGTGGTAGCCGTAATCTTAGTAGTGGTAGTAGCGGTGGTAGTAGTAGTAGTAGTAGTAGTAGAAGTAGTAGTAGTAGTAGTAGTAGGAGTAGTAGTAGTAGTAGTAGTAGTAGAAGGAGTAGTAGTAGTAGTAGTAGTAGTAGTAGTAGTAGTAGTAGTAGTAGTAGTAGTAGTAGTTGTTGTTAGTTGTAGTTGTAGTTGTAGTAGTAGTTTTAGTAGTAGTAGTAGTAGT
>CAJNDV010036163.1:62833-80580 GCA_905221635.1 Symbiodinium sp. CCMP2456
GTACGCCGGCCGATGATGCCCGTTGCCACGCTGCCGGCCAGGGATGAAAACCCGGCTGACTCGCTCGACATGTCATAGGATTTTGTCCGGCTCTTTGGTGTTAACGCAGACTTTAAGTCTAAGTTTGAATTAATTTGCCATGCTGGACGGTGTGATCGGAGGATGCCTGAAATGTTTGCTATGTTAAATCGACTGCAGCACAGTTCAGCGCCTTTTTCGACAATCCGTGCACACCTGCCGGCCATTTTTATTGATGACAAGCAATGCAGAGCGTTGCCGATTATTTATGAGCGTCTCCGAAAGCGCAGAGTTGGTGCGCACTGGGAAGATAGTACTTGGTTAACGGTCAAGATGATGTGTGGAAAGCGAACTTGAATCCGTACCAATCGCACCATGTCCCGATGCTTGGCCGGTGAGTAGTTCAGGCCGGTCGCTCGCACTCGGACTGTGCAACGGTTGATTTCGGCTGGCTCCTGCTTGTGCCTATCCAGGTTTTTGAAGAACCTGTTGATACGACGTGAAGAGCTGGTGAAGCGATGTCGCCCAAGCTTTCATTATTTTTCTTTTCGCCAGCTGTTGGCATAATTAGCTAGTTCTGCTGGAGTCGGTTGCGGGAAAGCTTGAAGCCTTTTGCAGATTTCTTCACCGACATATAATAGATTAGTGTGTTTCGTTTAAGATTGATCTGAATTGACTCCGGCTGCATTTGGGTTGCAGGCTCTTGTGAAGCCACCTGCTGACAAAGCTGTTTTCAGCCCGGCAGGTTGCTCGAGGAGAGAGGTCACGGAAGGAGAATGAGAACTCAGAATAGAGAGCAGGAGAGGAAAGTTCAAAGGTTCAGAGAGTCTTTCTCAGGCGCTTCGGTCAGACTCAGGGAGAATTGCCGTAGCCGGCACCTTAGATTGTGTCCACACAGGGCTTTGATGCTTCACAATGCTCTTGCCAAATCTATACACGAAGCTTCCACTCAGGTGACTTTCATTCTTGATGAGGCTTTCCCAGTCAACCCCCCTTCCACATGCAGGTATTTCATTGTTTGATCTTCCGCTGATACAATTAAGGCAAACAAGTTTAAAAACAAAGAACACAAGGCGACACAGCAAACACAGTCGCAAGGACAAGTGAAGATCCTTCACAGGAGGGCACCCCCCCATGATTCCAAGAGCGGCAACGGTAAGAGAGAAGAGCAAGCCCAGCCATTGCCAACGAGCTGCAGGCTCACATGCTTTTAAATGGCCACAAACTATTGGGGAAGGTTTCGGCATCGACCATGCGGTGACGGTGGATCTGCGAAACTTGAATGTCGTGATGACTTTGCAGCCCTGCCCTCTGTATGATTCTTTTCTCGAAAAGTCTTTGTTCGTATATGCCAACAAAGGTTCTTTTTTTGGCCCACAAGTAGGATTGCATCCCGCGGATGCAAGCGCGCGCCCAGAGCCCAAAAACGGACACTGGGCCAGGGTGGAGGACGAAAGGAAGGAATCCTGACCCAGGTCTAGGACGACCGCCACGACAACGCTCTTCGGGCAGATTGGACACAAGAACAAGGCTGAAAACGACCTCTTCTCCTGACAAGGTGTTTGCGCCCGCCAATACATGCCGTATAGAGTACGCATGTATGACACCTGACTGAGCATCAGTCCGTCCGAGTTGTGCCTGTCCTCACCAGTGGAGCCAATTGATTTTACAGTGTATTTACGTACTCGCAACTGCGAGACATCTCCCCGAAGGATCGGCACGACTTCTGACAAATAGGTGACGTTACCTGTGACAGGTCGACCGCGTGCTGTAAAACGCGCGACGAAGCCACCAGACCCGAGCACTTGGCTCCGAAACACATCTGCCCCTCGTGAAAAAGAAGAGCGTGCAAAGAGGATTCTGCATTTCGGATCTTGCAAACTGATGTTCATTCTCTTGCCTTTGGGCTGACGGCATTTCGAATCCGATCTTCTTTTGCCAGGCATTTCAAGCGCTTTAGAGAATGCCAGGTCATGTTCGACAGCTGGTGGCAGCGCTTGGCTCGGCCGAGTCCTCAAGTCAGTTCGATGCGGCGGTGTGGCGGCTGCTTCGGCTCCTTACATGGAGTTCGCCCGTATAAGGAGTCGTCAGGCCGCGCTCGCCGACGGGGACCCTCTGAGGGAGTGCGGGACCCAGGGTTAAGGTCTTTTCTGAATGTAGTGCTTAACTCACATCACAGGAACAATGCATCGCCGAAAAGGTCCGAACAATGGACTCGCAGCACAGCCCAGCATGAAACGTCATGCTCCACGAGGTTCTAGAACTGGCCGTTATAGTCAGAGACTGGCTGACTGCAAGATGCCTTCGGCATGTCAATGTGTCAATGTGCCTCGCATGGCAAACGTTGCCATCGGCAGCCGCACCCCCGACGGGCACGGATGGAGCATCTTTAGAGCTACGGCGAAGATCCAGGGACAAATGAAACACATGGATTGAGACACATGGCTTCTCTGTAGCTCATGCGACAGCTTAGCAACCATCCCTGCAGACTCTTCTTGTGGATTTGTGTATGTCTAGATTGCTTCATACTTGTTCCGGTGCATGCGCGAATTTTTGCTTTGAGCAGCCCCTGGCACATACTAAGCTGGCACACACTAAGGTTCCTCCTTTGCCTGTTGGATGCTTCCTACTTCGAACTGGACGGCATTGGGCAACTCCAGCTGCGCGTGGCGAGCTCAGTCTTCGGCTGCCGGGCCTCGTGCTGTTACTTCCCCATACGCAGTCTGCTCTGTCGCCACAGGTCCCGGCCGCGGTCCCGCCACTTCCACCGGTGCCGGACAAGGCCCGACAGGAGACTGTAATACGTCAGTTATGCCCCTTGTTGATGCCAAGGAGCTGATTGAAATCCTGTCTTACAAGGCTCGCCAGAGCTCTGGAAGCTCTGTCAGACCACAGCATAAATGCCGTGATCCAGGCGAGCTCACATTCGAGCGCCGAACCGCTGACGAAGGAGACTTCAGCAGAGCGGAGCCGTGCATTCATGAGTAGACAGGAGAATCAAGATCATGGCTGGATGTCCGTGAATGTCCCAGCCAGTCCTGCCTCTTTGACTTTGCCTAGAGATGTGTTGTGAAGGACTGGATCCGTGACAAGCTCTTGGTACCCAGATCGGTTGCGTCTCAACTGCAAGGAATGGGTCGCCCATTCTTGGGTGGGGCCACCACGGGACAAACCAAAGGTGTTCCTAGCTCTTGCCATCAGCTCGCTGCTAGGTCTCTTCTAGTTCGTCTTCTCAGCGCAGCCGTGTAGGGAAGCCCAGATGGCATGTCGGGCGAGAGCAGGTTATTGAAAGTCAGGGAGCGGCCCAGTGATTCGAGCGTAGAAACGGTCTTGTCTGTTGCACCGGAAATCATAGAACTGCTTCAGGTTTGGAGCTAGCATTGTAGTGCTTCAGTGCCCCAAGTCATGGTGTCAAGGCTGCAGGAACAAACAGCAAGCTCACAGGTTCGTCCTCTTGAGCCCACCTGTGCCTTGGAATGTGGATCAAGTTGGCCCGAGGGATGCGCGGCATACGCGCCAAAGCCTCGTAGCAGCAGCGCCCGAGGCCAACGCATTCAAGTGACATGGATTGCTTGCACGTCACCTTGCTGGCTCCTGGCATCGCTGTAGTCTGTTCAGATCCAGGTTGCCGAGCCGGCAACTCCTTCACAAATATGGATCATGGAAAAGCAGAATATGTGAGCACACATGCTAACCCACAGAAGAGATGAGAGAATCCAATCCTCCCCTCACGCGCAAGGCTTCGAGGTGAAGCCAATCTGCATAGTGTGCGATGCAAGGGTGATGCAAGCATAGTCTGAGAGCAAGCGGGCTGTGGGGTGAGGACTCAGTTGAGCATTGATGCGAGTAGAGTGGAGTCTTGGTGAAAACCCTGCTCATGAGAACGTGAGCGTCGAGAGCTAATTGAGCAGGTGCACAAAGCTCGGCGCGGGCTCGGCCATCCTCCGCAAGGCAAGACAGTGCAAGACACACACGAAGCATTGGCTGCTTCGACCCTGTTTAGCGAAAAACGGCTGTGAACTGTGTTGTGGGATGCTCACGAACCGCATCGAACCGCGCACCCACACATCTCCAAATTTCTGAGTCGAGCCTTGGCTTCAGCCAGGCCCTCCTCGACGCGGAGTCCGGGCCTCTAGCTGGGTCCGACTTGGTGATAACATCGGCAGTGCTTTTTTGGTGGATGTAAAATCTACATTCTCGTTTTGAGAATTGCTCTTTGATGCTCTTTGCTTTCCGGGCTTCGCGTAAGCAATACTTTTTCACATGTGCGCCTCAAGTTTGCGAGGTGCAGCTCGCTCGAGCTCATCTGGTCCTGTTCCAAGCCGCTGCCCCAGCCAGCGAAGCACTAATCTGCAAGGTCTCGGTCATTTGTCAGGTTTTCCGCTCATATGGCCAAGGATGGAGCATGTCAGACGCATCTGCAGAGGCAGAAATCTGCAGCGTCCTGTTCGGTTGTCGGTCACTGTGCTAATGCAGCATGATGACCAAACCCAGAAGTTACACTCTGGTCGAGCAACAAGGGAATTACATGCACCAGGACTCAAGTCCAGCCATCGCAGCGAGCTGCGAAGGTGAGCACATGGGGATTCAAGCCATAACTGTGTCTCTTGGTGCAGGGCTCCTTCTTTAACGACTCAAGCGAACGGTCGTCCGCTGAGCCGCCCGGGATTGGAGAAGGTCAGACAGTCCAAGCAACGAGCAAGGCCCAGCTCTCGCCAGCCTCCAGTGCCTGGAGGCGAGACTTTGAGGAGAGCTCTCCGTTCGAGCTGTACAATGCAGTGCAGTGCACTATGCAGGCCTCCGTCTTCGGCATCCTCTGCAAGAACGTGAAAAGGCACAAGCAGAATGTGTTATGCAGTGCTTGTGGATTTCGCGGTCTGCCAGGCCAACCTTCCTTATCGGGTCCCCCCGCCGGCGAAAAACGCTGAGCAGGAGGCAAAAGGGAAAGCGAAGGCGAGCCTGGTAATTTGTGACTGGAGAATACTGGCTACACTACGGCTACACGGGCCGAGCAGCCAACTCTGACAGGCGCCAGTTCCGCATGCAGCGCACGCGCCAGCATCGCACACGCCGGCAGCACATGCGCCGGCAGCGGTCGCAGCACGTGCTGCTTCCAACGCAGCGTATCCGAGCCATCAGCGTCGCAGGCCCGGCCGGACAGCTCTCGGCAGTGGACTGAGTAGGAGTGATGGAAGGCCGGCATCGGCAAAGATCCACAAACACAAGCGGGTGGCCGATGCTCGGCTAAAAGTCATCGAACCAGAGATTCCGAAGCGAAGCATGATAAGCAGGACATAGGCGCTTGGTCTTTCAAGATCCCTTCGTTCCGCTCAGCTGCTGCTCCCATAACTTGTCGGAAGCCGAAAAGTCTCCTTCCCTAGCAGTTGTTGGCTGCGCAGGGGAAATGTTTTGGCTTGCAGGTTTCTACATTTGGGATTTTAAGGTTTAGGGTTTGGGGAGTAGAGGTGGGCATAGGTGGGCTGTTTTTGACGCAGAGCCAGTGTTCTCCCAGAGTTTCCTCGCCCATACGCCGGGGCTGCAGGAACTCAGGAACGGAGCTGCAGCTGCAGATAGCTGCAGGAAGCATGCAGACAGATGAAGCTGTTGGAGCTTACCTTCCAAGTAATCATAGTTGAATCGCAATCGGATTTTGGTACAGGGAAACGATTGTTTTGGCAAGACGAGGTCCAGGGACAAGGTTGCTTCGAGTCCAAATCATGCAGCTCAAATAAGCTCATCGCGCCTCCCATCCAGAATGCTTTTGCTGGAGTTTTAGCTGCTCAGGAGCCGGAAGAAGACATCATTTACGAGGACGTTGAGGCATTGCAGTAAGAACTGTAAAGCATAGCTGGGAGGGTGGTGAGTTGAGAGATCGGCAATATTCTTAAGATCTGTTAAGCCTGGATCCAGGGGCCGCACGTGGATCGCGAGATGCGCGCTCCCTGCAGCTCTGGGGACGCACAGGCCGATCCAGTATCCATCATTACCATCATTACCGAAGTGGACTCCTCCGCATCGAGCGCGCTAGAGCCACTGAAGCCGCTGAAGACGACACCTCTGCAGGCTCCGGAGACGGAGCGCCCTGTCAGCGTCCCCAGCCACGAGGCAGTGGCCTCCCAGGCGGGAGGAGAGCAGCGGAACCAGTGGCATGGCAGACCTCGCGCTGTCGCAGGCAAAGCGGCACCACCGTGCATGGAGGCCTGCCTCTGCCAAGGTGCACAAGCACAAGCGCGTCGAACCTTGGCTACGATTAAGAGGTCAGGCGTCGACACCATCGGTGCAGCTTAGTCTTGGTTTAATGTGCCGGCAAGCATGGGGTTTGGGCCGAGGAACGCTGCGAGAACGCGGAGGACATTTACGATGACTTGGAGGCAACCCGTGTTGTCGAAGTGCTAAGCACACTTCGCGAGGTAGCAGTTGCAGCTTTGGTGGTCAGAAGAAGTCTGGATTCACATTGCGTTTGTCAGTCCTGCGAATTTCAGTACGAAGCCGGGAAGCAGTGAAGTAGCTACGGTCGTCACATCCTTGCTTTGCCCTTGCAGCCGAGCCTGGCGGAGAGCTCCGATTTCTCCGGGCAGGTCGGATGTGGGAGCATTCATTGTTTGAAGCCCGAATGCGGTGGAACACATCCTGCTTGTATCGGCTCGCAGTTGCTTCCGGTGCATAGGGGCTGCGCCCTGCAAGGAGGATGCTGCCTCTCCTGACCAGCCCTTTGAGGTCTCTGAGATCGAAAAGTCCGTGCTCCGTGATTGCCGTGTGAGCCCATTTGAGCATCGCCATGCAGGACGCTGAAGAACTCGCGCCTCCATCACAAGGCGTGCTAGAGTGGATGCGGTTTGCAGACAATCTCCTTTCTTGGCTTTCTGTTGGCATGTTTTTTTTCTCTGAGGGCTTGGAAGCTTGAACCTCCATGGCGTACAGCATCTGCTGCGTTCTGCGAGAGACTGAAGAAAGATTGTCGCTTTTGGATGACTCAGGTGTGGATGTGTGGATTCATCAGGAGAGCCACGGTGAGGCCCGAGTGCTTCATTCATAGTAGATCTGGAAGGTCTTCCATCCTATGGCACTGTTTCAATGTTCGATCCTCTATGTTTGTTGCTATTCCGGGTAGCAGGTGTTACGCTGCGACGATGCCATACATCATGATGCCATGGCAAGTACACTCAGGCTATTGCATACCAGTCAAAGCTGGACTTTGTCGGGTTACTCTACTTCACCTCCTATTCAGAAGCTCTCTCTCTCTCACACACACATATATCCTACAGCTGCACAGTTGTGCAATAGACTTGGCCAGGCATTCCATGGCCACTTTGAATTCGTGGCACCCCGAAGATCGTCTCCACTCAGCTTAGACAGGCACGCTCAACTAGCACGATCAGCACATGGGTGTGAATCTGTTCTGATCTTGGCCGGTGCCAGCCAGGCGGCGAAAGACAGCCTGACACGTGAGCAACGCCAAAAAGGACTTGGAATCCATCCCGTTCTACTGCCGAGTGTTGTTATATTGTTTTTGGCAAGCAGTTTCAATGGCTCGGCCACAGTACGTGGCTTGACAGAACTGCGCGTCCTCAGCTTTGCTCGGCAAGGGAGCGCATGCGTCACTGCAACGTCCGACATGCGATCAGACGGTACCCCACGATAGCAGTTTCCCCCAAGTCCAAATACAGCTTCTACGTTCGTTGCGACGCACATAGACGTAGCTCTCAACATGCCGGCAAAGTCACTTCTTGTCATAGATCCCTGCCTTTGGCAGAGGACATCAGTAACATGCACTTCAGCTGCAACCTTTCAGCCCCACCGTCTCCAGGCCATTCCTGAAGTTCTCCAACCCCCTCAGTCTCCAAGTGACCTGCGCTGCATGGCGCGTCGCATCCGACGCCTTTGCCCCCTAGCCCTGGTGTTCGCAGCATTGGCACCGGTGGCATGGTTGGGGCCATGGCCCAGGCTCTCAACCGCTTCCACTTCTGTTGTCCAGAGATGCCTGAGTGCTTCTCCCATCTTTTCCTCTGTCTATTTTCAGTCGGCGGGCGTTGCGGGTGGCGCGGCATGCTGCAGCTGACACGACGCTCCCGAACCCAGGAGAGGCCGATCTGAGTTTCCAGTGTGCGACCGTTTGTCAAGGTTCCGATGCTGTGTGGTGCCTTTCTCGCCCGAAGCATATCCTTGAAGAAACCCGCTTGGCAGACGAGACGATATTGTATTCTGGTCCGATCCGCATAAATACCATCTTGCTGCAGGCCGTGGGAAAGTGGTGGAATGAGACATACGAGTTCTGGGATGACACTCAGTTGTCAAGTTAGTGATTTTTATGGTCTGTCGTTGCTGTGCTGTCAAAAGCCTTGCCACGTTCTATTCAGCACAAGGAGTGCAAGGAGTTTAATGTCCAGCTGGAGTCCAACTGTCGTCCTTCGGTTGGCTGCAGTAGGAACAGACGGCGGCTTGAAAGGATTGAATTCCAAGGTTGCTTGCAATGTCATTGCCCAATCATGTCTATGAAGTCAAATCTTCGCAGCAGGTGAGAATCCCTTGGCGAATTTCATGGTTCACCAAGCCTGTGGCTTTTGGGTGCTTGGGGTAGGCCCGAAACACAAACGCCTAAATAGCAAGCACTGAAGCCATGTTATCGAGCAGGCAACTTGAATTCAGTATTGAGCTTAGCAAGGATTGAACCATCTAGGCGCACTGTCAATGGTGCTGCCTGACTGTCTCATGCTCTTCGCAGCCGTGATGAAGCCCGTTAGACTCTGCCAGCATTTAAGGCGCTAGAGATCTGGAATGCTCCGAGTTTACGAGAGGACAAGCGACCTGAGGCGGGCAGATGTAAGGTGTAGGCAGGTAAGTTATTTTTGAGAGATGCTGTCAATGCTGTCAGCTTTCCCAGTTTCTGCACGGAGGCCCTCGAGCTCTCGCAATTGCTGGAGCGAGTGCTTCCCAGCCAAGTCTGAGTTTGTAGCGAGCGCGCATGGCCTATCTAGCAGGGGAGGCTGAGGCTACAAGTAGGAGCCTCGCTGTTTCAGGGAGTGCGGGATGGAGGAGCGACCGTCTAGCAAGACTGAGAGCAGGGTATGCAGAAGCTCAGTCCAGGAACGCTACAGCTCTCAAAGCGAATGCTGAGACTGGTGAGGCAAAGACCCGCACCCGCCAGGCGGGCCATCTATTGTCACATCTTCAGTTGCGTCGGCGAAGCCGGGATCTCACAGGACTTGTCCGATCTGCTGGAGCTTCTGCCCGGCGTCACCATCGCATACTATAGGACTGCGGAGCCTCTGGTTTTGGCCTGCCTTGAAGCCTCAGCTAACTTGGAAAGTTCCTGCAGCGAGGATGCGCTTCACCAGCGTCTTTGATAAGGCGCCAGTGAAACGCGGACTCTCCAGTACCGCTGCCACTCGGATTTCCGAACATGATGGTTTTCCGCGGTCGTTTGGACGAGAACTCGATGCTTGCGGCGATCCTTTGCATTTAGTTCCCCACAGCGGGCACCAGCATGTCAGTCGCGCCGAGGTTTATGCAAATCTGGCTCTGCTGGCAGTTTTTGTGCCCTGCTTGCAAATTTACTGGGGATGGTTTTCAACCCTGCCAGAGTCCGCTGCTGTCAGGTACGTGTGGTCGCACCGCGTTTGTTGGCTGCCGACAACCTGGACGAGTTTTTCGAGGCTCAAGGATGAAATAAGTGCAGTTAATGCTTAGAAGCAGGAGTGCAGTCGAGCTGAAATGATTTGATGCCTTCCCAGTCGAGCAGGCTGTGCAGCCTCTGGGAGACTCTCAGCTAGCATCTAGTTCTGCTCCACCATGGGATTTAGCGGCTTCGGCTTTGTGCTCAGTTTTTCAGACTCAGGTTCCTGATCGTGCATCCCTGCGCCTCGGATGCAGTTCCTCTGTCGCCGGGAAAGCCGGAGCATCAAACTCCGAACCATTCACGGCCGAGTGGTGGGAAACACACAAGAGGTGTGTTTGCACAGGCTCGAAGCCCGAAGTCATTCGCAACTGTGTTGTTGTCACTCCGTTTGCATGGTGCGTGCCCCAAGCATGCAGCTGAGGATGAGTATACTTCAGTCTGTTGCTGCCTATGATACTGCCACGAAAATCGGACTCTATGTGTTGGCCTTCGTTGCCGAGAAGCTGCTTCTTGGCTACTCTTCTTCTTGCCTGGAAAGGCATGCGCAGTTCTGGAAGAGAGAGCGGGAAGAACAAGAGGAGCCAGCATGGTCGAAGAGGAACACTCCATCTGGATTCTCCATGCTGTGTAGCTGTTGAAGATTGGGTTGCGAGGCGTTTGGGTTGAAGCTTTACACTGACAGGATTTAGCATTTCCGGTGGGCTTGGCGCACAATTTACTGTGGGAGAAAAATTGAGGGAATGCTCGGGCAATGCAAGGACTTCAGGAGATAGGCCTGTCCTTTTTTCGACCGCAAGTCTAAGTGGTGGCCGCAAGAATCTGAGAACATGTCCCAATGCTCGAGATGCTCCGCTTCGCCCCGCAATCACGGGGCCTTTCGGCGTCTGACGTTGGGTTTATGCAGAAGTCGTGCAGCACAGCGGATGTTGGGACTGGGATGGATCGGGGCTGCAGATGCACTGACCCTTGACGCTCGGCTCGGCGAAATTACGAACTTGCAGGTGTGACTTTGGGAAGGGAGGTTACCGTGGAATACGAATTTGCAAGTGCGAAGCAGAGGACACGGCCACAGAATGTGGATGCAAATGAATGTAACGGTTGGTGGTCCGGTTTTGGTTCGAGCCGCCGGCTCTCAAACCACCAACCTGAAAGCCAGGACAGCTCCGCCTTCGTCTTTCGCTGTATCCTCCCTATGCAAGCAGAAACGTCGAAGGATGTCAAAGGCGTTGGCTATGTGAGTGTTGGCGAATTAAGGTTCATGCTTACCGAGTTTCTGCCCATTCAAATTGCGTTGAAAACGCTGGCTCCGATTATCTTCGGAGGCACTGGCCCATCTAAACTGATCTCCGACCGCACGGTGATAGCTATCCTGCTGGAAGTGTTCCGGTGGAATCAATTCGTGGCTGGCTTGTGCTTCCCTCACTGTCACATTGCCTTTGCGTCGACAGGCTTGGTTCAAGGTGCCCTCGCATCTGCTGCAACGGAAACGTTGGCGGCCGCCTCCAACTTCATTATCGGCCGGTCCTTCCTGGCGGACAGCTCCGGGCAATTCCAGCAAAACAAACATAATTCTTCAAAGCTTCACCCCTTGAAAAGCAGAGGACAAGCTGCGGGGTTTCTCTGTCTTCGGCAGCGAGCCGGTGGGCAAGGCTGGGGTGCTGGGATGGCAAACCTGCGGCTGGCCGTTTGCTTCACGACTCCCAGTCGAGGCCTCGTGGTTCTACTCCTTGGAACGGGCTGCCAAGGACCGCCAAGCTGATCCGAAAGGGCAACAGCATGGTTGCAGCGGCATCGGGGGAGGCTTGTTTGTTTGTTTGTTTCTGTTGGTGGTGATGGTTTTCCTGCGAATTCGCAGGGTTAGGGCTTGTCCGGACGGTGGGGAATCCCACCGTTGCCGAAGAGTTCAAGGATTCCTGATGCAGACGGAAGGACAGAAGGGAGGACGGAAGGAAGACAGGAAGTGGAAATAGGGGGAAGGAAGGCGGGAAGGAATGCAAGGAAGCAAGGAAGGGAAGGAGGAAAGCAGCAAGTTGTACAGTAGCAGTCGAAGTTACCGAACGCAAATAGGCCTGCTCCGTTTTCAGTATTGAAGCTGTGTCCGACCAGCCACTGTTTCAATTTGCGGTGCAGTTTCAGACGATCACACAAGAAGTACACGCGTTCAAGTCACTAAGTTAGAAATTCTGTGTCACAGCCGGAACAGTGTTCCGAGGTGGTTCTTCTTTTGATTGATCTTCAGCTCTGCTAGATGTTTGTTGACTACATTGCAGAGAGGACTTTGGTTCAAAAACACACGGGGGCAGATTAAACCTTCGTCAATGCCTGCCACAGTGGATCACATGAGCCTGCAGCTTTTTGCACGAATTGTTGAACGAACTGGTGCATGGAGAGAGGGGGGCAGTGGGGGGAATGGGCTGGGTGGGGGTGTCGGGCGCGCTTGTACTCGACCTGCCGTGAGGACGACGGAGCTCGGCTCACATTGCTGTTAAGACTGGCGCCGGTGCTGCCTTTGCCGTTTGACTCCTACTGGTGGCATGTCTGCATCTGTAGCTGACCATTAGCCCACCAATCTTGAGCACTTGCCGTTGCGATGTTTCCAATTACCATCTTTGCCTTCAGTAGATGCACGCATAAGATTCAGGTACCTCTTGGGTGCCTTGGATGTCGGCCTGGGTGATTTCGCGGCTGCCCACTTCGTTGGCTGTTTGAAGACGGCCGGGGCTGCGACGCAGAAGTTGGCTGTTCAGGGCCCGGGGTGAGAACTAAAAAATATTGATCAGGACTTTTCGTCGCGTAACTAGTGCACGCGAATGGTTGTCTGCTTGTTTGTGCCCCTGCGCTTTGCCACACTCCGAGCAGGCTTTTCTAGATGCGCCGCGGACCAAGTGCAGCAAGTCACACAGCTCTGTTTGCGCTGCCTTGTTTGGCAAATGCTAGAAACGATGGATGGAAAATGCACGACATGTCCAGACCTGACCTCAAAGGCCCCACGGAAGCACCCTTAACTTTGTCAACGTATGTTGCATTACCTTCGGTTCGTGCTTTAGCAGCAGCTTTCTGGAAAGGCAAAGGAAAAAGAAAAGGAAAAGGAAAAGGAAAAGGAAATGAAAAGGAAAGGACTTTTCAAAGTCGTATGGAAAAGGAAATCAGCATTGGAACTTTATGAAAGGACAAGGAAGAGGTAAAGGAAAAGGAAGAAAAGGCACTTCTAGTTCTACTTCGGTGTGCTGGTCGTGCAGTAAAACAGGACACTTTGCAAGCAACTGTCCCAACTTTGCAGCAGCTCCTTGCCGTGTCTCCTTCAGGTCCTTTGGCATGCTGCTGCTGACTTCGGTGGGGAATGATGGCAGCGCAGTGCAGTCACAGGCAGGGCATGTCCGATGTACGTGCAAATGGCTCACACATCTTCATAATTCGGCCGAGCAGGATTACTGTAACTGTAGGTCCCCAGCCAATCATGATCACTTGTTCAGCCTTTCTTGAGGGCAGCAGGATTCCTTCCGGGCCCGACGACATGCCAAGCTGTAAGGGTACGTCTAGCCAGAATACCAACCTCCTGTCCAGGCGCCAAGCTTTGATTTGCAGGTCCTTGCTTAAACACCGGACAAGTCATCATTTCGTGTCCACGGCTTGCTGGATTCGGTTCTGGGCTTCTCTCCAGGTCAGATATGCTAGAAGCCGTACTCAGAATTTTGCTTCGAGAGTGCGAAGAAATGCACATGTGACATGGCCTTAGATGTCGCGCTTCCTCTCTCGAAGGCGCAGCAAATCGTTCTGGTCGAGTCGATTGCTTTTGCCGTTGTCGCCATACTGGTCTCTAGGCTGCTTTTTGAGCTGCAGGTGCTTAGTCCACAACTGCTTGCAGAGTGTGCAGGTTTGGGGGTGTTGTGGTTCAAGCTCGTGGGCAAAATAACGGTTGACTCGGGAGTTAAAGGCCGGGTCCCGTCCCTCAAACACTCTTCAGTGCCCATTCCAGTGCAATGAGCATGGCCAAGGTGAGCACTGTAGCCACGAGGCAGGAAGCAGTGGGGTGGGACATGGGAGCGCAAGACTTCACCGTGGTCAGGCTGATCAGCGAGCTCCTGGGCCTTGAGGCGAGGCTGCGAGGCTGGGCGCCGCTCCGCTCTTTGTCCTATCTTTCTGCGCCTCGCAGGATGCCGCGGATGCCACAAAAGCGGAGTCCAAAGATGAGTCCGCACGCCCCGTGGATTAGGCTTCTGACCGGCCCACGAAAAGCACTTTCATGGCATCTTTCAGATCCGCTCGCTGAAACAGCCGTTGGTGTGCTTGTCTGTCGGATGTGAACGCACATGAACGCACCAAACTCAAGCTGCACTATTCGACTCGACTTCTGGATTCTGAACGGTCTGAAAAGCCTCACCGCGAAAAGTATAGCCAGACAGTCGGCAAAAACCAGCGAAGAGCGAGATGAAGTGGCGGGGTTTGCCCCGACAGTCCAACCAAGGGCCTCGTTTGCGCCGTGTAGTGCGACTGAAACTGGGACAGAGGTGCGACGTATAGTGTAGTGAGATTGGCTCGAAGGCTTGAACATTTGTTCCAAAGCGTGTCTGTGAAAGGTCGCGATGCTCGTTTGCTCTCCGGTGCAATCTAATGAAGACCTTTCTGCGACAAAGGTGACAGGACTTTAACCCCATGCGTGCAGTCGCACTCCTTGCAGCTATTGAGGAGACAGTGATCCTCGCGGCAGCTTCAGCTTGAACCGTAAGCCGCAAGCCAGCATGCAAATTCTTGACAGAATTGGTGCCACTAGGCTACATCTCCAGCCACGGAAACTAACAGGCAGTACAGATTTCCATCTCGTGCAGATGACAAGGACAAGCTAACGTATTCAACTGACAAAATCAGAACAAACCCAGAACACAAAGTGTCTCCCCCCACACTTGTTGATCGGAGTGTTTCAAGATTCTCAAGCACTTCCATCAGGCACATACAGTTACGGTTTTGCAGACATATCTGTCGCACAAAGAATTGCAGGCTGTTTGGTAAGACTTTGTGAGCAGCTTCAGAAGAACCCCTCCCCAATTAGGCAAACCATTTTTTGAATGGCGCGCAGATCTCCCAGGAATGAATATTTCAGACGACGGAAGGCAAGAAGAGTTAGATGCCAGAAACCGAGATCAGCATGCACTGGACAGCACAAACATACACATCCTCTCGGAAGATGCATCAGCCGAAGACCCGTTCGTCATCGACTGATATGTTACCCGGAGATTCGTCACTGAAAGATCGTATTCATGACTAGATCGGTCGGTGAAACGCTGAAGCTTCAGCCAGACCTCCCGATTCAACAGGAGGATCCTGCTCAGAGATGTTCTGGCACGGGGGTGTTGAAAGGTTACCACGTCTGTGCACATTTTGCCAATCAATCCGGCACTGTGTCTACAACATGCAGAAATTCAAAGGTTTGGTACGGCCGTGCAAAAGCCGCAAAGATTGGATAGTCGGATAGCCAGCATGTCAGGCTTTCAACTCCAAATTACCCATGTACAGTGGATGAAACGTGCGATATGCTGCTTCGTGTTTCGGTCTGGGCACTTCCACCCCCAAGCAATGCTACGTGCAGCAAAAGTAATTTGCTAAAGAGCATGGGACCGCCGCCGCATGGCTCAATGCTGGAGGCAGACCATGATACAGGGGGAAAATTCATAAGGCCAGGACGTGCAGACAAGGAACTTGTAAGGCACGCAGCCAGTCGCCTTGCTCACGGTGGCCAGTGCACAGAAGAGGGAGTTTTGAAAAGTTGTGCCACGAACACCGCGTGGTTGTACCCGTCCCCAAGACAAAACCCTAGCCAACCGCCAGCCCCAGCCAATGCAGCCTCTTAAGAAGGTGTGCCGAGTGAATTTGGGACTGTAGGAGCCCTTGCCATGAGCTCATCGTCACAACCGCTGCATGCCCGCTACGGGAGCCTTGCCAGATCTTAGATCATAGTGGATCGTGGTTGTCCGAGACGCCTGGAGCTTGTCTCTTATATGCGACCAGTCTTGAAAAGTAGCATCTTCATGTTCAGCAAATGGTGTCTCAGCATGAAGCTTTGAAAGTTATGTGCGAGCTGCGGGCCTCAAGATTGAGATTCTCAGGAAGATTCACCACACAACTACCCGTGAATCGGCGCCGCCTCCCAGGCAGCATTTTTCATTCCCAGAACTTGCCTTCGAAGCTCAAATGCATGCGGTCGCAAGCGGGGGTCCCTCTCTGCCAAAGAGCCAGCAAGCTGGAGTTCGAATTCCGGATTTGATCGCCTCCCTTTGCAAGCATGCTTCCGAACTGACCTTGACAGGCCACCTCCTCTGAGGACCTGTGCCAGAAGTAGTAATAAGAAGTGCTTGCGCACTATCCTGCTAGTCGCTGCAGTACACCGATCCTCGCATTGCATGTCATGGCTCTGATCTTTCATGTCATGGGCCATTGCCCTACAGCCACTCAGTTCTGCATGCAGACTTTGTGACTTGACAGTCGGAAAGCAGGAAGGGGCACGTGGTTGAATCAGAAGTGATGCGACCCGGTAGTGGAAGGACCATCCAAAATGTGCCCAGCTTTGGAGACTACTACGACATGGGCAAGGAAGTCATGCCTTCAACGCATAGGTACATGAAGGCCCGGAGCCCAGAGCCACGCAATTGCATCAGCGAGGACATGGTAAGACGCACTTAGTTCGCTTAAGATTGCAGAACTCGGCTTTCAGGTGAACTTTGCGGTCCGAAAGTCGGACAAACAAGAGGCATGGAGGGTTGGTCGCAGTGTCCCGTGCACCCAACCCGTGATTTCAATTCGATAGAATGGCATCTGACAACCGATGATGCCGAATGATGTCGAGAACGACTCCAATTTCTGATTTGAGGTGGTGGTGAAAGTGCGCTTCAAGCCCAGCTGCTTCAGGAGCAGACAGGCCAAGCCCGCGATGCCGTTGTGACATCAGACTGCTTTCAATGCTGACTTCAAACCTTTCAGGATGAGAAGAAGTGGCGGCAGAACACCGAGTGGGGAGCCCTGGTCGGGCATTAGCTATGCACTGAGTCAGCACGAGCTCATCTCAGGTTCTTGCTAAACTTGCCGCAGAACCTCGGCGTAGCAAAGATTTACGAGGTCATGGAGGATTCCTGCCAAGACCTTCGATGAGCCATATGCAACCACCATGTTCGATTTCAGGATGCGTACAACTGGTCTGCAGGACCCCACGGCCTTTTACATAGTCATGGAGAAGGTTCCTGCCTCGGTCGGATCTCTGCAGTAGATGCGTCCTACAGCTTCTTTGCCGAGCTTGTTGGCGGCTCAAGCGATCACCTCCCCAACGCCATGCGATGAGTGGACACATGCGAGCAAACCAGGCCAGAGCCAGAGAGTCCGGCAGAAGCAGATCGAGGGTGCACAGCTCTGCCGTCAGGCTTGCAGCTCCGACTGAGTGCATGCAGGACTCCAGGGCTCTATTGCACCATCCTTGCCCTTTCAGTTGCTACAGTCGCCAAGCAAGAGTAAGAGTAAGAGTATGATCCAGGAGAAAAAGTCCTATCTTCAGCTTGCAGCAGCTGGCTGCTTGCACCTTCTGGACACCTGGATGCATTTGCGATTCTTGAGTCTTTGCCTTTTTGCAGCTCAACTCTTTGTTGCATGTGTCAGGCCGGCCCTGCCAACCACAATACAGCGCTGGGTCTTTCGGCTGCAGCGAGACATGCGGCCGGCTTGGTCCTCCTCCCAGTCAGGCGTGACCTGCTGGGTGACACAACACTTGGCGGCCATTTTCCTGATGCTCGGCTGCATCCAGCGTCCATCGGTGACCGACTCATAATTCCAACGCTACGCAGCCCGCCTCGGCTCGACAGTGGCGAGGGAAGCGGAGGAATGAAGATGGGAAGGAACGGACCAGCCGGGGTGGGGGGGTCGAAACTGTGGCCAAAACACGCATGTCACCAAGCTTTTGGGCTGCAGGGAGAAGGATTAAATAGCGGGGCCGGGGGCCTGTGAGGCGAGTGCAAGCTTGTGAGTTCCGCAAGAGAACAAGGAGACAGGGATAGGGAAGAGAGGAAAAAACACACAGAAGAGGCAGCAGGGGCGCCAGGAAGGGAAACGGAGGAATGAATGGATGAAGATGGAA
>CAJNDV010036163.1:80680-117295 GCA_905221635.1 Symbiodinium sp. CCMP2456
AGAGGAGGGGCCAGTCGGGGTGGGGGTGGAAACTGTGGCCAAAAAGCGCATGTCACCAAACTTTTGGGCTGCAGGGAGGAGGATGAGGTAGAGGGGCCGGGGGCCTGTGAGGCGAAAGGAAGAGAGATAGGGAAGAGAGTCTGAAATGGACCAAAATTTTGTGAGAGGAGGGGCCAGCCGGGGTGGGGGGTCGAAACTGTGGCCGAAAAGCACATGTCATCAAGCTTTTGGGCTGCAGGGAAGTTGAACCATCAAGACGCCGGGGGCCTGTAGCCTCGGCGGATTATTGGAGTTTGCTGAAGACTTGGACAAGTTGTCCTGGAAGGATTGCAGCTGCCCTGGACCGGCTCACGGCAAAGCTCCCGCCTAGCATTGTGCAGGCCTGGCATGTCGTGCTTGACTGCCTTGCGCTCCTATTTGCCGGCTCAGGATGTCACCGAAGGTCAGCAGGAGAGAATTTGGGCAAGAGCTGCCTATGGCTTTGCAGCCACTGGTCCGCACAGCACACGCTGGTCAATTACGCATGTCACTGCAAGTTGAGTTGCTGGTCATGTGGCGCGTACCTTCTGGTCATCTCGTGGCACTGCTGCTTCTGATTTTGATTTTGGTTCTCACATTGCAGTGACCCTTCAACGATTGAAGAAATCTTTGGGTGCGCTGAGGGCCAACCTGAGCCTTCAGTGCTGCAGATGAAGCTTGGCGGCATTTCTTGCATTATATACTGGACTCGTTTTGCCTACTCTCATGTCTCAAGACTTGGGTCCAGGGCATGCCGGTGATGACAACGCTTGGTGAGGCGATGAAACAAAGACAGGTGCAGTAAAGAAAGGTCGACATCAAGACCTGTCAAACTGCTCCGTAAGTACTGGAGTTCGAAGATGCTAAACGTGCTGGTGCTTTGCCAAGGATATCAATCTGTCGGGATGACCGTGGCTCCAAGGCGCGGGCGACACCGAGAAAGCACTCAGGCTGGAAGTGATGACCAGATGCAGCCGCGAGCTACATTGCAAGCTCAGACACGATCAGGTTCACTGGGGCTTGTGACGCTTCCAGAGCGGCTCTGCACATCTTCTGTTCATTGCTGGTGCTGCCACGAGCAATTCCAGGACAAATCTGAAGTCTGCAGAGAAATCATGCCACCACAGTTGTTGAAGTTGTTGTGATCGCAGGAGGGCTGCATTGTGGCGGTTCTGCCTTGCGGCCATGCCTTCTGTGAGGAGCTGCCTGAAACTGTTGCCATTGCACATGCCGAGGGTCAAGAAGTGCGGTCGGAGGTCAGTCCTTTCGCAGTGGAGCTCTGGAATTCTAGAGGAAGACAGAAAACTGCGGGCTCTCTTGCACATTAAGGGTTAGCCGACGACTGAGCAGAAGTGAGTAGCCGTCGCGCCAGCATGCGCATGCATGTCGCACATCGGAATGCATGTCTGAGTCTTGTGTGAGAAACGTTCATTGAATATTGTCGCTGTAGAGGTGGACGTCGATTAACGGCGGCAGTTTTGCTTGGTTTGGAAGCATATAGATGAAAAATCCCTGCAAATGCTCGCTACCAAGATTGCTTATTGAAGAACGATGAAAGGCTACAGGATTCTGCTCGCTCTCTCTCGCTCTCTCTCTATACACACACACACACACACATATATATATATATATATATATATATATATGTATATGTCTCTCTCTCTCTCGCCCTCTTTTCTTTCTCTATCCGAACATCGGGCCCACTGTGCTCCAACTGTGGGGGTGCCAGGCGAGGCAGGGGGAACAGTTTAGAAGACGGGTTGACTCGATTTGCGGTCTGGGTATGGAGTTGGTTTTTGGGGAACATGAAAACACTTCTTCTCCTCACCCTTCAAGACGACATCGTCGGGTGCATGTGACGACTGCTGGATAGCGGCGATCTGTCATTCGAACTACGTCCCAGCACCTTTTGATGTCGACATCAAATGCCCAAGTACCTTATCGGCAACGGGCAAGATAAATTGTCGAACAACACATTTGGTCAGGACTGCATCGTGAAGTGGTCAATGTCAGGACACGCGATGTCGGAACCTGGTTTGCAAGTGCTGGGTGTTTGCGCGGGCAATTGTGCATAATTTTCTGTTGTCTAGGACCTGGTAGCCAGTTAGCAGCGAGGCCACTTGCCCACTCTGCCGGGCAAGCTTCGCGAAACATGAGCGGCTCGGCTTGACGGAGAAATAGCAACAGCTCAGTTTGGTAGGACTTTCAGAGCGCTTTATTGTGGAGAAAAGTGAAGTGTGCACCGGAGGGCCCCTGTCGAAGGTAAAAATTTGGCCTGGGGGCCCTTTTGTGGCCCTGGCCTTCGCAAAGTCTCCCTGGCTCCCATCTGGCATGCCATGGGCTTCTGAGAGGACGCAGCGCTGTCGCTTTTCATTCGAGGTCGCAATACGTGACTGGAAAAGCACAGCTCGCCTTTAATATTTACTTGTCGATACTTGTGCATATCTCTGCATGGAGTGCGAGTGATGTGAAAAACGATCAAGCTTGTGTAACGTGCTGTCGACGGCAAGCGCAGAGCTGATCTCCGCAAGAAGTCGCAGTAGATGTTGCAAGCTGCCACTTGGTTTCCAGGTTGGTGGTCTTGATCTTTTCGAGACTCTCGAGCAGATGCGGAAGATTCCCGTGCTTTGGTCCGAAGATATTTTGTATTGATGCCCTCGAATCTACTTTCCCGGCAAGATTGTGGTTTGTAACAAACTGGGTTAGCGCTGTTCCTCCGCACAAGCCGCCCTGGTCAGTAGTATGGCGTCTTAAGACAGAGATGCACTGACTTCACAGCTGGTAAAGAACTCATTTGATGTTCTGCCAGCTTTTCCGTGCTTTGCTGCATGCGCACAGGTGACCACTACCCGGGAGATCATGCGTCAGCTGTTGGAGTCCAACTTTGCATGTGTTGTCGTCTACATCTGGAAACCTCCGCTGCGTACGACCCAGAACCAGCCGTTCCTTGCCAGGTCGCTGGTGTTTTTGCATTCGCACGGTGCTGTGCATAAGGCGGGTGTTGATGCAATCCTGAAGCAAGCTGCAGGGCAGCTCTTGTGCCGGTGCTCACGTACTGGGCTGGTTTCTAGTCAGCGGTTGCCAAGAGTGAGATGCAGGATTTAAAGTTGGAGAACGTGATGCTCGATGCTGGCGGCGAAGGCAAACCTTCGAAGTTTGGACCCCGGGTGTTGGGCGGGTGAAGCTTGCCACTCGGCATGCCGAAGCCAAGAACGCTGCGGTCTCCGTCTCAGCTTACTCTGCATGGTTTGATTTGGCCTTGCCGAGGTCAAGCTTACCCTCACAAGCGGTGAAGGCCACTTCTTTGGGTGACAGTGCTCGATACTTCCAGCTCACTTAGTTCAAGCAGTTGCCATAGCACATGTTCACAAATTTCACCATGTGCAAGATAGGCCCCTTATCAGTTTCAGCTTACACGACACAACATCAACAAGCCCCTCGTTCTAGACTTTTCGTCTGTCAAGTCGGCACAGAGCGCTCGAGGTGATCGACTTCGATACCTTGGAATCATGGTGTCCCTCAAATGCCTCAGCCAAGGCACCAGGGCGCAAGAGATCTTTTAGACTTTAGGCTGTCTGGGTTCCATTACACTGACAGAATTGTGTATTTGTGGGAGGATGTGGTTGGAACCGACCAATACATATCCCAGGCGCTTGACCAAGCATTCTCTCACGCACACCTGCATGGGCCGGACAGAGCGTTTGCTTTGCCACTGAATGTGCCGAGGAAGCCTATGCCGGCAAGTGCGCCCGGTCTTATTGCATGCCCATCATGCGAAATTCACCTGCGCATGCAGATGCACACCAACGGAGAGTAGTTGAACCTCTACCCGGGAAGGAAAAAACAGTTTTCTCGTCAGCGATGCTGCTACCAGGTACTCCCCCCTCTCGGACATCTTTGCCTGCGGGGTGATTCTGTACAGACTGCTGACAGGACTGGCGGAGTCAAGGGGGCGAGCAGCACAGCGACCGCAGAATCAGCAACTCCTCTGGCACGTCCTCACCCGGCACTCATGACATGTCTGCATCACGTCTGCAGCGTATCTGTCTTTCCCTGTATTCCCTCTCATGCTGCTTCTTGAACTGGTTTGGACCTCGGCCTTCTGACAGGAAAGTTTCCGTTTCACGACGATATGTTCGATGATGAGGCCACTACAGACACAAAACCTGCAATCGAAGAGTCGACTGTCACACCTTCCGCCATGACTCGCTCTGTGAAGCGTTCTTCGACTGCGGAGATGCAGGCTGGCGAGAACTGGGTCGGCAGCCCAAAGATGGCCCAAATTCGGCGAAGGCTGAAAGTGGCCAAGGCCCGATGTGTATTCGCAGCTTGTGCCTAGGCAAAGTTTGCGCCTGGACTGCCTAGCACTCAGATCCTAAGTTGCAAAGGTGGACTTCTCCAAAGAGGTTTTCCAAGAAAACAGCGAAGCTGGTGACCTCGCAGCACCCTCAGCGTGTCGAGATGTTCGGCGTTTCACGAGAATGCTGACAACATTGCGGTTTGGCCTTGTGGGCTGTAGACTCAGAATCTCGAAGTGGAACCGGAAACAATATTTCGGATCTCAGCACCATCGGTAAGTTAGAGTGCTCCCAAGCGCCTCATGCATGAATTGTGATAAGATGGTTAGAGTCAGTTGAGTTCCATCAGCTGCGTGTCAGCTCTGTCCAGCTGACGAGGTCATGCGCATGCTTGCGCAAGAGCCTCACAGGTCTACTTCCTGACGTGTTTCCTGTGGGCTTTTGCTTGGCATAGCTTGAAGACCTGATGAATGAGCCGCTTTGCCGTCCGCACTGAAACGTTTCGCTGCAACCAGCTCAGGTACCAAGAAAACCAGAGACCTACCGCCTCTGCGGCGTTAGAACATCCGTGGTTCCAGGCTCGTGCAGCTTGCCTTAGCTTGCATGGATGCTACACCAAAGACGTGCATGGATTCACAAGGCAAAAGTGCGTATTCAGCACAGAACGTCAGTTGCCTCTTCCACGTGTATGTGCTAACTGCCTGCTCAACGGAGGACTCTCGCGCAGCTCCACAGCTGCCGCCCTACATCCAGGACCGCCACGAGTTCCGAGATTTATGCAAACAGGTCACGCTCAGTTTTGGTGCCAGGAGCTGGTGGACGATGGCATTGTCGTTGGCGAGGCCTGGAAAATCGACGGTCCCACCAGTCGTGTTCCAGCTTTTTCACAGAGCCACACAAGGGGCCACGGGTAGCCAGTGAAGTTGAAGTGCTTGAGTGTGCCCATCTGCTTCGTTCTGAAAGTTCTGCAGGCATAGCCGCTTGGAAGATGTTCACGTTGTATGCTTCTCTGAGCCGCAAGTGGCTTCAGCATGATTGCACCAGAAGCTCCTGACGTGTGAAAGACCATCCATCCCGCAACCCGTACACAGAACTTGGCTGAAGCCCTTGACGGTCTTGGAATGTAGCTGTTTCATCCGTTTTAGAACGACGGTCATTGCGTGCTCAAGACAAAAACCATCGACGAAGACACAGTCGCTCTGTTGCCCTCCGAGATTTGCATGCCATTGCAAATGTTTGCGGGCGGTTCTGGACTGTTCTGGTTGTACTGCAGAAGGCACAGGACTGTTCGCTGTCAATAAGTTGTGCCTATTGTTGCCTCAGAAAGCATCTGAACGAGATCCAGAACCGTGCCTGCACAAGCTTGACATGCTCGTCCCACGCTTTGGCTCGGTGTATCTCCGAACAGAATTCGCATTTGTTTGTGTCCAGATGGTCCGCAGGCACAGCCCCGACGTACCCCATAAGCTTCCCTGCATGGCAGAGCCTTGGAATGCATTTCCTGCAAATCCGCCAGCAGTTGCCGCGAAGGTGAAACTCGCCGCGGCTTCGCGATGGCTGGTGAGCCAGAGTGGATCGAGGGAGAGATGGTGAGAATTGGTGAGAGCTGCAACGAGTCAACCCAGAAGATCTGAGAAGCGCGTCAATCCGTAGTGTGGCCCCCTCCGCTACCGGCAGGCGCCGGCTTTGAAATCAAGCTGGACGACCCAGAGGCTGAACTCTCACAGGCAGAAGCGCGCACTTCCAAACTGTGTTGCAGCTATGGAAGTGGTTTGCATGTCAGGATCAGTATGAAAAAGTCGTCGACAACTTTAAATTGCTCGATCAAAGCAAGACAGGCCACGTGATCAGTCCATTGTATGCCTTAGTCGCAGCTGCGTACCGTGCCATGTGAGGACGGCTCAATCCGCAGCAGGCGTGATCAAGGAATTTGCTTGTCGAATCTCGCTTTGATAGAGGCCAGTGCCAGTCTCACAGGTGGGAATCCTTTTCCGAGCTTTCGGGCAAAACCCCACAGACGAGGACGGAATCAGTTTTCTCTTTGCCTAACAGATCCAAGGTCGCTTTGTCGATGCTTTGTCGACTTGTGTCTCTTCGCGAAACCCGGCACCAAGCCTTCTCAGTCCTTGCCTTTGGGAGGAGCTGGCGGAGATGCTCAGACCAGTTCCACAGGTGGGTTTGGATGCACCTCGGACGTGATAGGCAAAAATGCTCTGTATGAAACTTGGATGACCTTGTCTCCTGGACAATACTTTCCGAGTCATCGTGCATTTCGAGAAGGGTTTGCCCGACCTAAGTAAGACCCTTGTCTGATCCGGCGACTTGGCCTCTTTGTAAGGTCGATGGCTTCATCCGGTTCTTCAAAGGCAACTACAGGCTTTGGGATGCCTTGACGATCAAGGTAGCTTGTGAGAAGCGCCAGTGTTCATCAGTGTTTGTGAGGACGCCAACGACCGAAGACACACTTCTGAAGGCATTCCAGGTGCGCTACAAGAAGCAGCATGCAGTCTGAACTCTAAACTTTCTGGTGAACGCTTCGGGTCGTCCGCCTCGGCCCGGTCAGAGGTGAAGAGTAGTCTCCACATCGGGGCTCAGGTACTTGTAGTGAGAAACACAGCCTGCGTCATGTTGCAGTGACAATCGTAAGCGTGGATGGTGGGATGTCGTATCCCCGTGGCCATTTTGGTCTCAAGGGTGATACCCGATTTTCCAGGGGTCATCCAGGAACAGGTGGGAGAGCTGCATGGACCTGGCGGTCGTTCCGGGAGGACATCGGTGGGACTTCGCCCTTGGCGGTCCGCTGGTGATACTCTCGGAGGGCACCGGGTTCGAGTGGCTGCTCCTTAGTCTGTGCCTTTGCGTCTGGGCACTCGGCTTCTGCTGCGGTTGCTGCTGCTCTCGACCGAGGGCGGCACCCGTGGTAGGCCGGGCCCCGCCGACGCACCACTGCACTCCGCTGGGCCGGTGGGAGGTCATATCAAGGAGGGCACTGAACTTCGTCCGGAGCCGTCGACGGCTCAGCCTTGCCTACCCGACCGAGACGGAGCTCCAGGCGATCACGGACCTCGCCGGCGTCTTCACATGGGCCGGGGTCAGCGGAGCCCTAGAGAAGGCCCTACGGGCGGCACTGGGCGACCCAGCTCGCGTACGAGAGCTGGCCCTCGTCCCACGAACAGCTTGGGATGAAATGGTGCAGGGCTTGAAGGTACAGGGCCCGGACGCACCGGATGGATCACCGGGACCTCTTCGCGACCCCACCTTGGTCGAGAAGGCCCGGCTGGAGTCTACAAGGCGAGTGGCCCTTCTTCGGATGGGGGTCGCACCTGATGTGCCCGGTGGCGCGGGGCCACCCACAACTTCCCCCGCGGCGGGACCAGGACCGAGCTCCGGCAACCCGGTCCCGGGCGCTCGGAGGCTCAAGCTTTCGTCGGTGCTGGACCCGACCTTGGATGCCGACGTCACGCCGCTGGGCACCACAGAGCTGCAGAAGCTGTACACGGACTACCGGGCCAAGTACGGCGACTTCCCCAGCCCGGATTCTGACCCTTCCTCGGATCAGCTCGCTTCCCTCAAGCAGGTGATCACGGCGGGGTCGGCGCCCTATGCCGACTTCTCGCTGTTTGGTCCGCACGGGTTGCGCTTGCTGAGGAAGCAGACCTTTACCTCCTACACCCTCAATGTGGCTACGGGGGAATGGTCGAAGAAGGAGCAGCCCGGCCCCGGCTCGTACCACGCCTGGGTGGAGCCCTGGAAGGTCTTTCGGACCGCCTTGCTGCTGCTCGAGGTGGCCGATGCTGAGAGACTGGACGCCTACTCGGAGCACGTGCGGTCCTTCGTCACCCAGTTCTCCGACAACTGCTGGTGGCTCATATATAGGGCCGAGAACCGCCTCCGCTGCGAGCACCTCGAACGCCTCAGGAGGACACTGGCCGACAAGCCCGAGTACGGGTACACCCAGGCTCGCCCGTGGAACGCCGCCTTCGCCGCCGCCATCAAGGACAGTGACTATTGGACCCGAGAGCTGGTGACACCGGCTACCCGCTGGCTGTCCCAGCACCGTGCAAGCAGCAGCGGGGGTCCAGATGGCGCTCGTCGGCCGGCCGGGGGAGCGGGCGACGAAGGTGCCACGCCGAAGAAGAAGCAGAAGGCCCAGCGGCGATACGAAGGCGAAGACCACAGTGTCTCGAAAGATGGCGTGTATACCATCAACAGGCGTGGCACCCGCATCTGCGATGGATACAATCGGGGGAAATGTGGCACGCGGAGACCGCAGGGGAAATGCCCTCAGAAGCACAGTCACCAATGCAACCGCTGCCTGGGCCCGCACCCCGCCACGGAGTGCACCAAGGCCTGACCCCCAACATTGCCAGCTGATGCCGCCTCCTCTTCGGCTCCGGCCGGGGGGGGATCGGCAGACCCGAGTCCACCTGGGATTTCGCACCGACGCCCAAAGTTAAGGCATCACCGCCCGACGTTCACCAAGCCTTGGTTGACAGCACGGCCCAGTCCAAGGCAGCGGGCGCTCCACCGGCCGAGGGTGGCACCGCAGACCAGGACGACGGCACTGGCCAGCGTACAAGCCACCAACGCCGCCACGACCGAGGCCGGCTCTAAAGCGGAAGCGGCCGGTGGTCCCCGAGCCAGCCAGCCCACCAACAGCCGTGCCGGAGCCAGCCAACCCGCCGAAGAAGAAGACGGCCCGCAAGAATACCACCACCAAGAGTTTGGTCGGAGTGCCGCCGGCGGCATCGACCTGGCCGAGCTACGAGGCGCTGAGCCAAGGCCCTCGGCCTTATGGGTCGTGGTTCGAGAGGCCGGCCGCCACACTCAAGGTACGGCCCTGGGCCCTGGTCATGTTCAGCGGGAGAAGGAGGCCGGGAGATTTCGCGAGCTGGCTGGTCCACTACGGCTTCTGCGTGTGCTGCATTGATAAGGTTGCAGACACACCTTGTGATGTGTTGGACGAGGCCCAGTGGAACCCGGTGGAGAAGGACGTCGTCGACGGCAACTTTGCAGTCGTGTGGGCCGGGACACCTTGCGGCACATTCAGCCCCCTCCGAGAAGTTCGGCCCGGACCTCGCCCACTCAGAACCGCCGACGAGATCGAGGGAAGAACCGGGTTGAGCCCGAGAGAAAAGGAGGAGGTCAAGGCGGCCAACGTCCTCGTCGAGCGCACCTTCGACGTTCTTTCGTCGGCCTGGCATCGCCACCTTACCTGGGCCATCGAGAATCCGATTCACGGCGAGAACAGGCCCGAGCTTTGGCAAATGCCTCTCATGCGCCAGCTTGCCCAGCTGGATCGCATAGCCACGGCCAAGTTCGATCAGTGCCGCTTGGGGCTCGGAACCGTGAAGCCGATCAAGGTCATGTACAGCGCCCACGCCACTGGATTTGGCGAGCTCAACGACCTCCGTTGCAACCACGGCCGAGGAGCTCATGGCAGCACCGCCGGGCAGAGGGAGCAAGGACCGGAAGGCAGCCAATGGGCCTCCAAGAGCCAAGGCGAGTACACGCCCCACTTCTCCCAGGTCATCGCGCACTTTTCCAGGGCTATCGGCAACGGGCTCTGGAAGCCGAGCCCCTTTGAAGCCCTGACCCAACCGCGGAGTTCGAGGCACTGCGTGCCAAGACTCCGCGCACCGTGCGGGAGGAGGAGAATGCCCGGGCCCTCGGGGGAATGCGCAACCCTCGCCGCTCGCTTGGTCGACTGCCGTCTTCGAGGAAAGCGGGCCGGGCTATTCACAAGCTTCTCCGCGACTGCTTGCGCAAATGGCCGGCACTTCGCGAGCCCGCCACGGCCATACTCAAAGGCGAGGAGCCGGGCGAGTTCGACCCCAAGGTCATCGCGAGCATCCGCTCCGCCGTCTTGACCGCACTGGGCGCCGACAAGGCCAAGGTGAGAGTCAGGACAGCCCCGGCCAAGACGCCACTTCGGGCCGAGGTCAGTGAAGCCTGGGGCGAGGCAACCGATGACCCAGATTCGGCCACCCTTGCCGGCTGGTTAGACCACGGAGCTCCGCTGGGAATATCTGAGAGCATCCCTTGCACGGGAGTCTTTCCGAAGGTCGAGCCCATCGGGGTAACACAGCCTGAGGAGCTCGACCGGCGTGCCCTGGAAGGGTGGACCAACTACAAGAGCGCAGAGGAGGAGGCCGGGATCCTGACGGAGCTCATCGAGGACTACGAGGCCAGGGGCTTTTGCCAAGTCGTCCGCTCTGAGGAAGAGGCCACCCGCATCCTTGGAGGGAAGCCGGTCCTTAACAAGCTGGGCGTCCTCGTCAAGGAGAAAGTGGACGCCCGTGGGCGAAAGGTCAAGAAGGCCAGAGTGATCTGGGACCTCCGCGAGTCCTCAGTGAACAGAGCATGCCACCAAGGAGAGAGGATCCTGCTGCCTCGGCTGTTGGATGTCGTGGCCTCCCTCCTGGCAGCCTACCGCAGGGGACGTGCCCCGTTCATGGCGTGCGTCGATATACGCGACGCCTTTATGAACATCCCGGCCGGCCGGGACCGGCGCTTTACAGCCGCGGCCATCCCGAAGAAGCGGAACAGGGGAAAGCTTCCGCAGATCGTTCTCTTCAACACCCTCGTCTTCGGGTCGGCTTCTTCGCCAACAGTGTGGGGCCGGGCAGCCGCCTGGCTAGGCCGCACCACCACGGCCACAAGCACTTCAGATGTGCAAATCTACGTCGACGACCCCATGTACGTTCTGGACGGCCCCGAGCTGGAGACAGCCGCTGGCGACCTTACTGTGGTCCTCCTGTGGACCGCGGTGGCCGGTTACCCAGTCAAGCTGGCAAAGGCCAGCGGCGGCAAAGACGTTGAATGGGTCGGAGCGCGTCTCCGGTGCGTCGACTCCGAACAAGGTCACCCTCCCCGCGGCGAAGATCGAGGCGCTCCTCCGCGACACCAACAAGTTCCTTGCCAAGCCGGTGGTGGGGTGCCGCGAGCTTCGGTCCTACACCGGCTCGTTGTCGTTTGTGGCTGGGCTAGTGCCACACCTGCGGCCCTTCCTCGCTTCGTTCTGGGCCGCCCTGACGAGGCATGGGTCAACGAATGAGGGTCGACCTCTGAAATTGGCCCGAAAGTTGATTCATGTCCGCCGGATCGGCCCGGCGCTGCGGTGGGTGAGGGCTCTGCTCAGCAGTGGCAAAACCATTGAGCGAGTTTTCTACGCAAGCCCTCCGACGAGCTCTTTGGAGATAGTGACGGACGCGTCACCCTGGGGCATGGGTGCTGTGTGCCGGGAGGGCGGCAGGCCCACAGCCTACTTCTTCACGCACATCCCGGACAGCGTCCTCCACCGCTTCAAGGCCGAGCGTGGACTGCCCAAGTACAACACGCTGTGGGAGGGGCTGGCTCTCCTCACCGCCTTCAGGCTTTGGTTGCCGTCTTTGGCACACGGCGCCACCTTCCGGGCGAAGTCGGACAACCTGGGCGTTCTCTACGCTTTGGCTAAGGGACGGGCGAGGTCCCCTGAGCTCAACGTCCTCGCCAGGGAGTTCGCCTACGACGAGGCCACCAGAGCCTACCAGGTCAAGGGGCTGGTGCACATCCCCGGCGTCACAAATGTGCAGATGTGCAGGCAGACGCGCTGTCGCATCAATTCGCTCCCGAAGCGAAAGGCTTCCCGAGGGAGCTTCTGGAAGTGCCTCGTGACGAGGTCAACTTCGGCGACGACTTCTGGAAGGTGTGAGAAAAGAGGGTTGCTCGTTTGAGGGTTGCGGGGGTTGAGTGCTGCTGCCGCTCCTCTCCCTCCCTCCTTCTCTCTCTCTCTCTCTCTCTCTCTCTCTCTCTCTCTCCTTCTCTCTCTTCGGTTGGTGTGCAGCTTGCCCAGGTTTTCGTGAGCGCTGCAGATGCCCAAGCCTGAGAGGTCGTACCGGGCTGCCTTCTGGCCACTAAGTAACCCCACCGAGCCTCGCACGGTTCAGGGTAAGGCCGAGATCCTTCGCGAGGGACCTGCCCTTGGGCGTCCACTCGCGGGAGCGGCCGCCCAAGAACAAGATGTGGGCGGTGCACGGCCAGATGTTGCAGCCAGGGATAGGCATGGCGAGCCGCGGGAGTATCGCCGTGGGTCGGCGGCCCAGGCCATGAATGCTTTAAGTGACCCCGCTCGTTGCCGAGCCGCCCTGCTTGCCGACTCGAGGGCCACGACTGCCATGGGACCCGTGGAGTCTAGGCTTAAGCAATGGGGGGCCTGGTCGGTGAAAGCCAACCTCGAGCCATTTCATCTTACCCCCGATGGCATGTACACCATCATGGGGGGACTGAAAGAGGCGGGCTACAGATCGGCAATGCAATATCTGGATCTTGCGAAGCAGGAACATATCCAGAGAGGACACCCTTGGACCGAGCAGTTGGCTCTTGCCTACCGAGTTTGTTCTCGCTCTTGCAAAAGAGGCCTCGGGCCGGCCAAGCAGGCAGCGGCCCTTCCTTTGGGAAAACTGGTAGGCGTTGACCAAGCCTCTTGCGAGGCCCCTGGCGGCCCAGCAAGGCCTGTCACTTCGACAGTCGTCGCTTCCTGGTGGATCCTTAGAGAAATAGAGGCTTCCAGAGCGCGAGTGAAACACGTCACCGTGGACTGGGGCACCAAGACAATTTCGTGGCTGCTCCCTTCGTCTAAAACCGATGTTGCAGCCCTTGGTGCCATTCGGAAGCACTCGTGCTCGTGCGCTGTCCTACACCCGGAGCTCTGCCCTTTTCACTGCATGGTTTCACTGCTGGAAGGCAAACGTCCACAAGACCCCGTCTTTGTGGACAAGGAGGGCGGCCCGACGTCAAAGAGCGGCTGGGCAGACACCTTTCAGAAAATCGCTGCCCAACTGGGCCTCCCGCTCTGCCACCATAACGGGGCACGAGCGTTTACTGGACATACTGCCAGAGCTACCGGGGCCCAGTTCTTGGCTGAACGAGGCATAGAGATTTGGCGCATACAAATAGTTGGACGTTGGGGCGGGGACACCATTTTGGGTTACATTCGTGATGCGCCGCTAGCTCACCTTGGCGAGCTTGCGATTGAGTCTGGTCATGGCGCTGCGCTGGTTCGCATCCGATCCGAACTGGAGTCCCTTCTTGCAAAAGCCCAACCGATACTTGCCATTCCAGATCCAGAGTGGCAAGAAGAGGGCGGGCTGGCCCGTCCGCCCCCGATAGCGCACCTGCCAATCAGGGGAGGGACAAAACACCTTGTGCAGAACACAGCCAGAGGGGGTAAGCTTCATCGGTGCTTAAGCGATTTCAGCTCGCCGGAAGTTTGCCTCAACCCCAGGTTGTGGCGCACATGTTGTTTATGGCCTTTCGCATCGACCAACACGTTTTCGTGGGTGTCGGCGAGGCATAAAGGGAAGAAATGCAAACATTGCTTCCCCAACGTTAGGAAGATAGCATCAGAGTCCGCCTCCGGCTCTTCCTCTTCCAGCTCCTCGAGCTCTAGCTCCGAATCGAGCAGCAGCTCATAGGTACCACAAGCAACCGCGCAACAGCAGGTCGGAGGATCTTTGCGTTTCAGTGGTCATGGTCATGCGGGTATCATATGCCCACTTGAGTTCGGCCGGTATCAAATCTTACCGGCCCTAGCAAGCGGCGCGACCTTACGACCACTTGTCTTAAAAGACCGTCTGCTGCTGTAAGCTAAAGGTGGTTGCTTGGGGAGCGGCTAACGATTGTCGTGAGAAACACAGCCTGCGTCATGTTGCAGTGACAATCGTGAGCGTGGATGGTGGGATGTCGTATCCCCGTGGCCATTTTGGTCTCAAGGGTGATACCCGATTTTCCCCACCCGCCCACTCCCGGGTATCATATGCCCACTTGAGTTCGGCCGGTATCAAATCTTACTGGCCCTAGCAAGCGGCGCGACCTTACGACCACTTGTCTTAAAAGACCGTCTGCTGCTGTAAGCTAAAGGTGGTTGCTTGGGGAGCGGCTAACGATTGTCGCAGGTTCGGAGTACACAAGACAACGAACGTAGGGAGGGGGTTGTGCGTCACTGGAGAGGGGATTAAGAGAAAGCGAAAGAAGTTTACGGAGAGGGAACCTCGGACCGCCGAGACAGCCGCGTCATCAGAGAGATGTTCGGAAAGACTTGGCACGTTCACGGAGTTAGGCTTCGTTTTCTCCGGAATCATCCTGGAAGGTTTTCGACCTGGAGGACACTGGCATCATGAGCCGCGAGAAGTTCAAGGCTGGCTGGAAACGAGAGCGAGACATTCCAGTTTGGTTCGAAAAACAAAGCCCTGGTTAATATAAGTCTACGTGTTGAGCCAGCCAGCTTGCATGAGACTTTGTGGTCTGGGCCCAGTTGGTATCCTGAGCATGTCTGGAAATGGGAGGAGATGCTGACATCCCTCGGAGATCCCATGCAGGAGCATGAGGCACGCTGCGTGCAGTGACTGTAGTGCCTCGCAGCTGACTCAAAAACCCTCCCCTTGATCATTGATCTGACCCTGTGACTTCTTGGAGGATCCCAGGAGGATCTCAGGATCTCAGGGTTTCGCGGTGCGAGGGCTTTCACGGTCTTTTGGGGTGCCCACGTGCCTACCGGGCCGCTTCTGGGCATGGAGGGCCCCACGCTTCTGTCTGGGTCAGTGGTTGTGCTGAAGGATTAGCAGTCTTCGCAAAGGACAGCCTTTTCGCAACGCAGAGATATCGTTCAGCCACGAGATTCTATTCTTTTGTAAGACAGCTTGGGCTCTTTTGCAGGACGCTTGCTTCGTGTTAGTACAGTGCATCAACGGGCGGAGTTATCTGTTCTGCGACGGTAGCTTCCTGCAGTCGATGATGAGTTTTGCATGCCTCCAGGTTGATGCTATCTTGAGGGAGGCGGAGGTGGATGATAAAGGCCTGGTATGATCTCCGGCCAGAGACCGTGAAATCTTCTGCTGCCCTGTGCTGCTCGCACTAGGGTGCTGGATTTCAATTCCCTCGTGCCACGTTTTATATACAGCACTTGTCCAGACGTATAGCAAGCAGGCGAAGACAAAGCTTGGATAGGAGGAGATGTCAAGAGCATGTCGCAATGGAGGAGCCAAAGCAAAACCGTTTGGATGTATGCGGTTCCAGCACTTTGCACACGCGCTTTTGGTCACTGTGAGCATCGAAACACTGAACGCGCCTGAGTGCTGGGTTAGTCATGTTACAAGCGTTCTGCGCTGCCAGCACCCTGGCTTCCAGGCCTTTTCGACTACAAGTCCCTGGCCAAGCGGCTGTGTGAAGGGCCAAAGCGCATACCAGACATGCCATGAGATTTTTGACTATCCCATCTATGCGTGCTGATTCAGGCGTACGAATAATGTTAGGGCGACAAAGCCTATGTGGGCAACAATGCATTTGGTGATCTGCAGCTACGGAAGGCTCATGTGTCACTGGCATGTGAAGGCCAATGCTATTCGTTTCACCATCCCGAGCTTGAGGAGGTTTCGAGCCTCAGTCAACTACGATAGAGGCATTGAGGATTGACAGTTCGTCCAAGTCGAAGGCGTGCGCCGACCGTCCTCAATGCCAGTCTCGAGATGACCGTTCGTCATACCGCTCTGCGCTGTCAATAGGTAAATTGGGGGCCGCTTCCCTTCGACTCCTCACAATCTGCAGCAGAAGCGACCCGGCAATAACGGCAATGTCGTCCTCAGTTTGCTCTGAGATGGTCTCGGGCTTCCTTTAGCACTCTTGGCAGCACCAGTACCACAGCAGAGGTTAAGTGTTTAAGTTCTAGATGAAGCACCACCTTCAGCACGCAGCTCGCAATGCTGCTTGCCCAAGTGTATGAAGTTCAGCTTGGACTGCAGGCGTTTTGCTTAGCAGACAAGGGGTTCTTGTATCATTCAAACTGCATATGAAGAAGGTAAAGCGTGTTTGCTTTGCACAGAGGCCTCCTCAGCCTCTCTGTAGACATGCTTGGATTTGGAGGTCATTTCGTGTCTGAAGCTCCTCCGCGAAAGAGCACGCATCCACTCCCCCCTTCTTCTGCACAAGCCATGGGCGTACCTGGCTTCTATCGGTGGGCAGTGCGCAGAGTGCCTCATCTGCGAGCAAAGAGCACCGGGCCCCCCTACGAGCGCCCTGGACTTCAAAACTTGCCAAAGTGTCAGATGGTGCTCAGCAGTTAATTGGATCCTGTGTCGTGGCTTTGCATGCAAAGCTGGTGAAACGTCACGGTCACGGTGTGCATTCTACATCTGCACGGTAAGGCGACTAACACTCACTTGTAGGCAATATGGTGTGCAAGATCCGTGCGGGATGTTACGCAGCCTAGGTTTGACAGCCTGCCACCCGGTTGCAGTGAGGTGTGAGGGCAGGCTATCAATCGAACCTTCGTGGATCAGTGTTTGCGTTGCAGTTACGCCCTTGAGGTACTTGGACTTCAACGGTGTCGTCCACACCTGTGTGAATGACTGGACGCTTCAGGAGCAGGAGGACTACCTCTTCCAGCTCATTGAGGCTTGCAGCACCAGCGCCGATTGCCGTTGCAAGTATCTCCCTGCCGCTGGAGGCGCAACTCGCCGTGCTGTTATCCCTGGTGACTCCCAAGGCTTGCAACGGCTGGGCAGGGCACGTCAGGGATGTTCAGGGGACGGAAGATATTCTGACAGGTTCTGCTCTATGTCGCACTGGATGGGGTGGCCCCAAGGGCGAAGATGAACCAGCAGAGATCCCGGCCACCTGTTCCGGTATGGCTACTGTCCGTTGAATCCTTTGTCATGTTGCTTTGACCGGGCTTTCAGGCCCTCAGACCCCGTAAAATATACTAGCCACAGGCACTCCGCATGTCCTCCGTGCACTGAGGCGTTTTCGGAAAGCCCAAGAGACGGATTCGGATGGTATCGATGCAGTCATCGATGTCTTCGCGACTGCCTCAGCACTTCCGTCGTGAAAGTCCACTCGAGAAGAACTGGTCGTGCATGCTTGTCTTCGGCCAGCGGTCTCAGGATCGGAACGCCATCACACCTGGGTGCCGCTGCAAGACGTGTGACAATGGTCTCGGGCAGAGCTTCGCAGCCAAGCCGAGGACTCCTTTCATGCAGCGCTTGTCGGATCGGCTACGGCACTGGGCCGCCTCTCAGGCTACGGGGCATCCGTGAGCTTGGCGTCGATAGGTGTTCTCAAAGCCATCATGGAAGACCCGACTCAGAGCACACGATAGTGTTCCATACCATACCGGCAGCCTACCGTTTTCCCGAACTTGTGTCAATTTCCACTGCCGTTTTCTCTGGGAGGCTGCAGTGCCCGATCTGCAAGGACTGAGCATAGTCATCTCTTGCGATCGCGATCCAGGCTGCTTTTTGACTTTTAGTCAGGGCTTCAAAAAATGGAAGCTCAGAGAGCTCATTGGCTGCAGGCGAAGGCGAGCACAAAATTATGGAGGTGATTCGGAACCATCCGGAGCACACCCACTGCCTTTGCAGCAATGATGCCGACGCCTTGCTGCTTTTTGGGATTTGATGCGCCCCAAGAGTAGTCCAGAGCAATTCAACTGGCTGCATGCATCTGCTGGAAAGTGTTTGGTGGAAGCTGGACTCCAGGACCTGGTGTTCCTCGGGCTGGTGTGTGAATCCGAGCACGTGTACCTGCTGAGAACGAAGCCCAACTACGAGAAAAGGGTGCGCACCGACGCTGGGCCATCTCAGGTGCAGCTGAATTCCGGACATTTCCGGACTATGGCCTTGGTTTGCTTCTGACAGGAGGCCGCGGACGTTCAAGAGGCCCCAGACTCGGACGCCTTGCCGGTGCCTGAGCCTGCAGCCTCGGCAGGGCCCATGGCTGAGGCGGGACCATGGGATAATACTTGGAGTTCAGATTTCAAAGGGCACCTTGCTGTTCGCGTTTTCGGTACAAGCCGCTGTTTTTCTCGACTGAAGTGGCGACAAGATAAGAGGACTATGAGATGCTGAGCATCGTGGCCCTGCGCGCGTGGCTGTGCAGTCAGTTCCCGGACTGTGCACCGTCGCTTAGATGAAGGGGTAGCCGCCAGCCACTTGAATTAGGCCTACCAATCGCTTTGAGGCTGACGGTATGCCTTGCCCTTGCATGGCAAGGCCTGCTCGCTGACAATCTCAATGGTGTTTCCTCAGGAATCGACTGCTTGCCGACTTTGTGGCGATGTGCTGCCTGGTTGGGAATGACTTCCTGCGCCTCGTCACAGCTTGGCACAAACCACACGCGAGGCGTCAGCAAGGCAGAGGAGTTGAAGGATGTTGAAGGTACTCTCCATGAATACCTCCGATGGGCTCACCCATGTTGACAGCGCAACTTAGGCCCCACATAGCAGCTGTCGACATCTACGATGGCGGCCTGGACAAGCTCCTAGCAGCCTACTACCAGCTTAAGCCTGCAGTGAATGGGCGACTGGTCATGATTGGTTGCAAGATGTGCTTGTAGGACGTTGCGCTGCCCAGTCGCTACAGGTATTTGACCACAGCAGACCTCACCCTGGACTTGCCCCGATGGCGTGGCTTGCCACTGACTCAACAAGACGAAACGCTTTTTGGATCACAAACGGGGCAGGAACCCTTGTTGGATGGAGTTGCCCTGGTATGTTGGGTTCCACCTCCCAAAAGAAATCTCGCCTTAGTCTTTCCGCCCCACCTCGGCCCTGACCTGCGATGTTGGTCCTTGCCGGCATACAGATTTGTTGTAATTCCTGACAGCACCCATACAGCTCCATGCGTCTAGAATCAAAGAATACCCTGCGCCCGCTCGTAGGACAGACCGGCATGGAAAGAAAGCTTTGATTCAGGTGGCTTGCTGGAGACGGTCGCACAGGCAAGTCTTGTAGGCTTGCAATGTGTTGCCGTAAGGCCTTCTTGAATTTTTGAGGAGGAAGCCGAAATCCTCCTGGACATGCTTGGCCTCGGCTGGGGTCCAAAGCAGCTGCCCTACCGCGGCCCTGGGCCCCCTTCCTCGAATTGGGACGGCTTGTCCGTGGTGGTATCACTTGTGCCGCGGAAGGCCACCGCAGCACAACTCTCGGCTCCTCTGCTGGATTCGGGCTCGTTTTTCCAGTTGCGTGGTCGCTGAAGGCCCTCAAGCCCTATTAAACCTTCGACATAAAGGGGCTGTCAGCCCGAAGGTCAGCACCACATTTAGGCTTGACCTCTCCAGTTGGGCAATGCGAAAGGTACCCATGGCAAACCAGTTGAATGCTGCCAGTTCCAAACTACTCCAAGACTCACAGTGTCGCAAATTCAGGGGGCTGTAGACCTACCCCCCGCCTCCCATAAGTGTCATAAGTACGTTGTTTCGAACAGTGAGGCGGCAATGTCAAAGCAGGGCTGCATCGTGAAGAGCGTTCACCAACTGAAGCAGTCGCGAGGACGGCGGGGCTTTGCTCTTGTTCCGTTTTGTCAATTGCCTTCTAGCTGCTCGCTTGCCTCGCTGTTACTTTGTGGATCCCTTTTGCCTTTCTTCTCACCTTTGTCTCATCTGTCCGTCCCTCTCCCTAAACCCTCCTCTCCCCTTCCCTTTCCCTCCCTCGCTCTCGCTCGGGCAACAGAAAAGGACCTTCTTCCTGGCTGGTTTGTTTCGCTGAACCTGCGTCTGCTGCAGAGCCCCCAGAGCAGACAGTTGGCTGTAGTGTGGCTTTCCGTCTGATGCAGCAAGTGGGCGGGCAAGCAGAGATGCTTGTTGAGATTCAAGCAAGTTGAGATGAGTTGCTGCTCACTCGCGCACTTCGAAAAAGGGGCAGCGTGCGGCCAAGGTTCGGACTTTGGTATCCACCCGCCGCATGGAGACCCAGCGCCTGCAGGTGGCTACAAGTAGGAGCTAGCAACGTGTTTGCCGGATGGAGCTCTTCACGAGGTGACCTGGGCGGTACCGAGTGGCCTGCAGTTCGAAGAGTCGCCCCCAGAGCCGGCAGAGGCAAGACATGGCAAGACAAGAGCGCTGGCGGATGCTGGCGGCGCGCTTCCGGAAAACTACCCTGCGCAGGCTGTGAACTGGCGGGAGGAGCTCAACCGGTCCGTCCGAGAGTCGTTCGAGTACTGGTCCCTTCCTGATACATCTTGTGTTTTTCGGAGGACCTGTTTTTTTTTGCATTGGTCACCACCATTCCCCAAACAGTGTGGTACACGCTATGGGGTTCCAACTTTCAGCATAAAGAGAATCGTTAGCTCAGGGTTAGCTTGCAAGCGCGGAAAAGCGTCACGGCTCCCTCTGTGTTCACGGTGCATGCTTTTAAAGTTGCGTCCTATTTTTCACAGCATCCGCCGGAATCCGTTTCCCTTCATTGTAAGCTGTAAAGCCAGTACTTGGGGACTTTGGCCTGGTTTGGTGGTTTCCTGACGGGGTTTCCTGCTGGTGTCCTGGTGGTGTTTGGGTGGTCTGGTGGTCCTAGTCGTTGTACTCGTATGTCATTGTCATGGTCGTCGTGGTGCTCTTTTGCTCTTCGGGGATCTATGCTGGCATACGCTCTGTGCAAGCCCACTTGTCGAAGGGTTTCCAAAAACCTGCGCTGCTGTATGAAGATCGCACTCAGGCTTGGACCGGAGAATCTTCCGAATGATGCATTTCTTCGAAGACATGTCCGCCAGCGGAGAGACCTTTTGCTTAACCAGGATGTTGTCTTGTTAGGTTGCCAGGTCCCGAAAGTCAGATGTCTAGGACTACATTGGCAATTTTCCCCCTGGACCGGGATTCGGGAACCTGATTGCACGTCGCCGGGTTTCTCTGCCATACACGGCTGCTGCAAATGCAAATGGACAGGACTCTATGCCACGAGCTTTCTCCCGCCTTAGCCATAAAACCAGGTAAACCAATAGGCCACAGGGTAATCACACACCACCAAAACATATTGACATATTGCATCTCAGGCAAGACTATGCCTCGTTTTTTCCTCAGGCGATAGGCATGGAAACCCACAAACTAAGAAGCGCAGCTCCCCGCAATTCTTTTATGGTCTTTCCAGGCGTGGAGCCGCCACCCAGCCAAAGAAGCAATGACCCCAAGCGAGTGAGGTTTTGATGTGTTTCCGCAACATGTCTCTAACAAATAAATGCTCAGCGAGTGCAGTGCATTTGATGTATCGGTTGCTTTCATCAGTTTGTATGCTTCTTCTAGAGCAGGACCCTTCCGTCCATATCCAGCTCCATAGTGCAAAGCCTCCTGTTGGCAATCCTCCAAGCATGTGGTCTGAAATCATTCAGTTGCACCCTGAAAAGAAACGAGCAACAGAATGCCAGCTTCGCATGACCTCGCAAATTTGAGTATGCAGCACTCGACCGGCAACACGTTCCAACAACTTCCGACAGTTTGCGGCTCCTCGATGACGCTTGCAACACCGAGGATCGGTTTGTACCTCTGCGGGTCTTCGTCATGTTCCGAAGACTGAGGGTTTGGATGCAAGACCTACGGCAGCTGGCGCAGGTGCGTTTCGCGATTGTTGCATCGTGATTGCTCCTGGCCAAGCTCGTGCAGGTCCTCGCCTCCTCGGAGCTCTTGGAAATTTGGGGAGAAGGACGTCAAGCCTGGGTCCGCCACAAGGTCGACCACAGCCGACGTCCCGATGAGTCAGAAGATCAGGTGCGCCGCGAGAAAGAGATGGTGCCGGAATCAGGCAAAATTGAGCTTTTTTCGTGAGCAGGTTGAACGGCAAACTGCGTGCTTGGAGCTTCTTGCCGCTCGTCGATGTGCTTCTCGGCACTGGATTTTGCTGGAAATTTCATGAAAGGTCGCTCAAGCAGCTCAGGATGAAAGCACTTTGCATGCTGAACACGTCTCGCATAGAAGAATGAAAATCGAGGTTGACGCAGTGTTGATGCTGCGGCCAGCGACTGGCTTGCAATCCTCTGCAGTGCGGCAATTTAAGTGAGTTGTTGCCAGTCCAGGAATACTACGCCCGATATGGGGGGCCTGTTGCAAGTGGTTCGCCGGTGGCAGACTCTCAGCACGGTTTGTTGGAAGCGATGGCCTCGTGTGCGTGGCACTTAATGCTGCCTCTCGCCGGCTGAAGGATGACATTGCAGCAGTCGAGCCGGGGCCTGCAAGTTGTTGCCTGCGGTCACACGGCATCGCGTTTCCTGTAGGAGACCGTAGTCGCCGTAGTCCCAGTTCAAGCAGCAAGTCCATTTTGTTGCCCAGAGGCATCATCGAAGCGTCGCTTTCCTGACAGGGATTGAGTGGGCCAGCGGCTCGGGTGCCGTTGTCTGGCGAATCTCCTTCTAACGGTAGGTACGATCTACGATAGGATATTCACTACGGTGACAGTGATCTGGAGAACTGCGATAAACTCTCCGTCTTGCATTGTTTTGCAGATGCTCGGTCCTTCTTCATATGGCGACGTTGCCAGATCGATTCTACCGACCTGCAGTCCTGTGTACCGGCGGTTTCAGCACGCACTCAGGGTTCAGGGTTCAGGCTTCAAGGTTCTAGCAAGGAGTCCTGCTTGATTCCGTGTCTAAGGAATTTAGGGCCTCCAAAACGAGCTTGTGCGGTGCGGCTGCGAACAATGCTGGCTTGTCGGCACGTCACGACAAAAACGGAGGGCTGCAACTTTCCATGCTCAACGTCCCTAGACATGCCTTGACATAGCAGCAACAATCGGTGCTCAACGCTTAGGTTCAAGCATGCATACGTCATGCACATCCCGACCGAACCAGAGTATTGTATTGCGGTGGGGTCGTCATCCTTGATGCGAAAGGCCAGGAGTTGTGATTTTAGGGTTGGTTGCAACTTATCCAACCATTCCGCCTTGTGCATTACGATCACCAGCACACGGGACTCGTGCTTTTTCAGTTTTGTAGCCGCAAGAAGCCCCAAAAACACACGTGTGGTGTTGAACTTAGTTGGACTTCCAGGAAATCGCAGGGAAGCGTGTCGAACCTGCCTTACAGAGTGCGCGAAAATCATAATTTTGGGGTTCCTGGCATTGAACTTTATGCATGCATCCATTGTGGACTGTCCCGAAGTTCGGAAGTCCTGATTTCAGCGTTTCTGCCTGCCACAACATCTAAAAACACGATTCCTGCGTGCGGTTGCGGCATATGTGTCCTTTGCAAATTATGCAACCATTCCGCCTTGTGTAACACCAACCACTTTGCCAGCAAGCCAGACGCTGAAATATCGACTTGCGCGGTCTCAGCTGCTTTTCTGACAATTGACGACAGCTCCTGTTCTTCTGCAGCAAGGAATCTTGAAGAATGCAGCCCGCAACAATCTTTTGACTATGTGACTTCTGCTGACAACGCGGCAAGGGTTCCTTATCACGGCTCGGTACATGTTCTGTCGTGGTTCTTTTCGTTGTGTCCTTGATGCGGTGCGTTTCCTCATATCCTGCAAAGGGTGTGTACGACAAGTGAGGTACTGCACTATTACGTCCGGGGGTGCCGTTCCTGGTCGTGGTTGCAGCCTCAGACAAGAAGCCTCAGGATCAGGATCACAATGGAAGTGACAGATCGCTCACAGCTCTGCCCTGGCTGAGGTTCTATCCTGCACACTACCCGCCGCTATGTGTGACCCGGAAGCATTGCTTCTACGGCCGGGACGGGTGGTACTGTAGGAAATACTGCACGTGCCGATACCCAAGGCAGGTCTTGCAAGCGTGCCACCGCCCCAGAATTAGTGCACTCGTTCACTCCGTTCACCTGTTCACACATTGACTCTTAAGCGTTGATCCCTTGACTTCCTGCGTTTTCCTCTGGCCAGCCTCCAGCTCCCTTGACAAAGTGCTAAAAAGGCAAGGGCCACTTCCAGCACCGCCCCTCGATGCGCCAGGGGCTCAGGCACGAGTCAGGCAGTCTGACAGAAGCTGCTGCAGATGCCGAAGTTGTCTTGCACATGCTGCGTGAGGCCCGTTGCTCCAGAGCTGCAACTCGGCTGGTTGTTTGCGTGCGCGCGCGCTTGTGTGTGTGTGTGCGTTCGGCAAGCAACAGAGAGAGAGTGAGAGAGAAAGTGTGCGTGCTTTGGCTGTGTGGAGGAAGAGTGTGTGTGTGTGTGAGAGAGAGAGAGAGTGTGTGTGTGTGTGTGTGAGAGCGAGAGAGTGTGAGAGAGAGAGAGAGACAAAGTATCATACCGGAGTTTGACTGCGGGCGACTTACATGTTCCATACTTTTCACGTCCCCTCAAAGCCCCATAACAAGTGGGGGGCCACTAGGCCGGGGGACCTCAACCGTCCCCCATGCCCAGTGAAAGAAAGAGAGAGAGAGGAGGCAACTCCCCGCCACAGCCCTTGGGAAAGAAAGAAAAGAGCGAGCCCACACGCCGCTCAAGCAAGCAAAGCAAGCGAGCGAGTGAGTGAGCGTGAGTGAGTGAGTGTCACCGTAGGTTTCGGGATGTGTGCATCTGTAAAAGGAGCGGCACCCAGTAAGGTCACAGTAGAGAGGCACAGAAGGCGGAGGAAAGGAGGGGGGAACAACAAATCATTACGAGAGGTTCCACGGTTGAGCGCTAGAGGCGGGGACAGGCGGCAAGGTCAGGCAGTGAAGTCGCACAGGAGCCGCGACACCCCAGAGATGGCTGTGTTCGGCATACTGTCTATCTGTTGCGGTGAAGTGGGGAGTACCGGCTCAGCAAAGCATCGAACCGGCTACTCACCCAAGCACAGTCGAGTGCGTCCTTCAAAATGATGGACGGGGCAGCGCCAACGAGCGGGTCAAGGGGACTGCCCTTGGCCCAGGCCCCAAGCAAAGCAAAGCAGTGAGAGAGAGAGGCCTTCAACATCGTCGCCATCCACGAGCGGACCGCGTGATCAAGCGGGGGAGCAGTGGTGGGAAGGCGCAGAGTGTGCCCCTGTGAGCTTGCCGCCCCCTCCCTTGCGAAAGTTACTTGAGCAAGTGGCAGGAACACCGAGAAGGCAAGTCCGTCAGGTAGTAGGTCGTCCCAATTGGGGATACAAAAACCCCCTTTTGCAGAGTATGTCGAGAAGGGGAGGTGACCTGCAGAACTGCCGTGCGAAAACAGCATTGTGGCAAAGATCCCGAGTTCAGCTACATGGCATCCCGGCCAAGGTGGAGGGTTCGTCAGCCACCTCGCCTCCTGCCAGGTCCCCTGAAAGCCACACGAGGGGAAACCTACGAAAGCTCGAAAGACGAAACGAACAGAGCCTTCCTCCGAATATCCTCCAAGTCGGGGGATCGCGGAAGCAATGATGGTACGATATACATCGAGACGCCTGCTGAGCAAAATCCATAGGATGCCTACAACAAGGGGAAACCAAAGGATCGCGTGGGACGCTGGCGCGGAACGGTATGCCCTCAAGCGATACTGGACGCCGGTCGAGGAAGACACTCTTCGTGATGATTTGGAAGAAAAGCAGCAGGACCCTTCTACCAAGACCCTTCGTTTTTCCGTGCACAAAGGAAGCACCGGGGAAGCTAATACAGCGGCTCATTCCCGACCGACCCAGACGCCTATACAAGGATTGCCTGGACAGATGGGGGGACCCACCCATACCGGCAGGATCCGAAGCCCACCCCACCAGAGTGGGCTTGTGCTGCTGAGGCGGGTTCGCACAGGGGGGGGCACCAACATGTTCTCCGGAGACCCGAAGATGGTGCCCCTGACTGAGTCCTTTTCGCTCGGTGCAACCCGAAGAGCTCGCTCGAACCTTTTTTGGTAGGGGCTGTTTCGGCAGCCTTGTTTCGCTCCGTTCTTTTCGACAGTGAGTTGTATAAAGGTTTGTCACCCGATTTGTAACCTGCACTAGCAGCTGTTCCAGAAGCGCCTTCACTCCATCCAAGTCAAACTTCGGTCTTTGTATGCTGGACTTTCAATGCATTTCCAAGGTGAGGAGAGCTCAATTAGATTAGATCCGATGCAAGAGTGTCGCTCGACCACACGCCTTGCCTTTCTGCGGGGAAACGTTGGGAAAGTTACCTTGGCAGCCAGCTGATTTGGGAAACCAAGTTTGAGTTTCTTCCTCCAAAGAAACTTGGATCTGAGCTTTCAATCCCACCAAGCCCGACGGTTTGGTTGGGCCTTCGGCCGTGGGGCCTGGACAGCCTCCCATGCCCAGGAGAAAGAGAGAGACTTAGTGTGGCCTGTGAGCATTTCAGAGGCAGGTGCGCTTGGGTCCACATCTCCGCATGTTTTCTTTGCCTGTGTCCCCCCTTCTTGGCTTTTCTGAAGCTCTGGAGAAGTTCAGGGAATGTCTGAGGCAGCTGTTGGCGGTGCTTCCACCGCAGTCCTCGCCGCTGCTTCCACAAAGACTACGGCCGCTCTTGGAGGAGCCCTGAGCGTCTTCAGAGTGCAAGGGAGGCGTTGTTGTTTCGCCATGCCAGGACAGGCAGTCCCCCATCGCCGACTTCTACCCCCTGCATTTCGAGTCTGGAGCTCTGCCCTACCCGGCCGGCCTAGAGCTCACAGCATCTCCACAGCCTTCTGCCGAGGACCGACTTGAAAGAAGGAGACAAAGAGTGGCAGGCACACATCGCAGCGTGCTTGCAGGCTCACCCCTGTGCCACTGCGCAGGCCATCGTCTTGCTGCCGTTTGTGGATGAAGAGCGCCTCCGCAAGGCGTGGAGTCTCAGAGTGAGTCTCTCTGTCGCTGTGCACTTGCTTGCCTGCTGATGCCTGCTGCCTGCATCATTGCTCTTGCCACGGCAGAGGCCCTCTTCTCTGTCCTTCAGGCAGGATGCCCCCGGCATGCACACGCGAAAACCAGCAATCCCACGCCGAGGAGACGGATCTGTCAAAGTCCAAGCCGGCACAAGCTGTCGTGGTCGAGGCCCCGACTAATTAAGCTCTTCTGCTCTTTTGCCTTTCAAGCATGTCTCATTCTCTTGCATGGCACGGGCGTACAAGGCCAGTATCTGTCGTTCATGAATTAAATGGCAGTGTGTTGCATCGCGTTGAAGGTTTGTGTCTGAAAACCTGTGAGGAGAGTGGTTTACGCAGCTGGAACTTTGCAGCATCTGAATCATTGCCCCAAAGCAGAGCGTGCAAGCGACACAGCTTACTGAGAGAGATGCGAGTCGAGGGAGAGGGAATGTTGCGAGAGTCCTCCGAATCGGAAGCTGAGGCCGAGATGCCGAGGGAGTTCCACTGCAATTTGCTGAGGCCGGAACGCGACATCGCGACATGAGTCGAGCTTGGAGTCGAGGGCTCGCAGTTTGCGGCAAAAACCTGCTTTCTCACCAAGGCAGCCGCCGCTGTCCTCCTCCTTGCCACAGAGACAGCGCGTAAAGGCGGGAAAGGTGCCCAGCAGGGCCACGATCTCAGCTCCAGCTCAAACGGAATCATGACAAACTCTGAGTGTCCATGCCTCTTTATCGCGCTGTGACTGCCTCGGTTCAGACAGCTGAGGGAAGGGTAAGGGAAAGCGCGGGCAGAACGGCCCGTGGCCAAGCCCTGATATCGGCAGGGTCCAGTTGTCAGGGTGCGGATTGCTGGTAGGCTCCGGCATGAATCGAGCTGAGAAGGATGCCAAGCACAAGGCCAGAGCCTTGAATCGATGTCCATCGACGTGTGTGCTGAGTCAGTTCGGTTATTGACAGGTGGATGCAGCAGTGATTTCTGGAGTAGAGAATCTTGGCCGCAACTTTCGCTGCTTGTGAGTGGGTGACTTGACTCAAAATTCCATATGGCGCACAGGAGAGCACCTGTGAACAATGGTCTGGCTGCAGCAGCTGCATCTCTACTGGCCCGGATGTCTTGTACCCCTGGCTTCGTTAGCAGTAGTTTCCCAGCTGTCGTTGGGATATTGGCTGTAGTCCGGTAATCATGAGTGAGGGAACGAGAGAGCGCGGCGGAGAGACTGGGAGTGTGGGGAGGCAACTCCCCACCACAGCCCTGGCGAAAGAAGGGGGGGCCACAGGCCACACTTGCCCGAAAGCCACGGCGCAGACTCGCGCAAGGGCCGGGTTTCCCCTCCCCGTTGACTGTGGCGAAGAAGAGACCGGGAACAAGGTTTGGGGTTTAGGAGTTTAGGGTTTTGAGCCTGCGTCATGTCCGGTGCCTGGCCTCGATGGCAAGAGAAAACACAGATACGCTCCAGTCTCAGCTGAAGCTGTTAGGAGATGTTTGGGCCCTGTGAGGGCCTTTAAGGCTTTTCGGATGGCCGAATCGGCCCACAGTGTGCTCGGCCAGGCTGTTTCTCTTTCGCCCTCTGAAGGCTTGAAGGCAGCACAGATCTAGATTCGCCAATGACGTGCTTTACAGGCAACAGCCCCAATCAAGCGGATGGGGGAAGTGAAAGATTGAACACGCACGGACTTTGAGAGAGGGCCTCAAAGGCGCCAATCTACGGCTTGTGGCCCCAACCTATAGGTCAGCTTTTCATTCCGTAGGGCCTGAGCCAGGTCATGACGGGCAGTGCAGCGTTGCTTGATTCGGGCAGCCGAGAGTGAGTTAACGAAAGCTGGGACGGGATTGCGCCAAGCGCAAGGGCAATTTCTAGATTGATACTTATTGGCATGGAATGTATGTGGCAGGAAGCTGTGGAATTCTCGCAAGAAATTGCTTCAGCCCTGGTCCAGTTGATTCTTCAGTACCCCGTCCTATGGACCTATGGATGCGTGGTCACTAGAAATGCACATAATGCAACATGCAAAGGTCATTTTCCCCACCTCTCGCACCAGCATGTCCTGGCTCCTTCTGAGCCTTCGACCTGCTACCGGTGTGAAGAGATTTCTAGATTGAATGATGTGCAATATTAGGCGTACATTGTCTTCGTATTTGCAGTGGCCTCTTCACTTCATTGGCTTCCAAGCAGTTCCCGGCAACTGGTAGTCTCGGAACAGGGCTCGCACATCGCTGTGATTGATGCTGCAACAGTGTAACAGGTCCTTCGTTCAGTGACTCGGACGGTTTTAGCTTCGAAGAACTTCGGAAGGGCTATCAACGAAACGGCCTCGAAGGATGGAGATACTCCAGCCTAATTTGTCAAAGCGTTTCAAGGTGATCGAGTGCATCCCAGCAACTACCACCCGACTGTGTCTTTCAAAGTATCGCAGCATTCACTCCTAAAGGAACGCATTTTGGAAACTGGTGAAAAAAGCATAGGTTGGTTTTCGAAGAATCGCTGTGCGGAAATGCATCTTCCGGCTTCAAGGAAGATTCCGAAGGCGTGTGCCCAGCGAAATGATTAAACAAGACTCTTGGCGCTCGACTGGACAGCATGGATCGTCGAAGTCTTCGTGATTCGCCGCACTGATTTGGTATTCGAGCCTTTTGCTTGCACATGATTTCTTTCATGATGCAGCACCGAATCCCTGTATGTAGTCGACCAAGGAGAACTATTTGAATACAAACTCCGCATTCCCACTCCAACCGGGCATCGAGACGAAACCCGGGATGAACTAGCTCGGTGCCGCCATCAGCCACCCTCCTACCGCCTGTCACCCGAAGTTGATTAATGGCTTGAGCTGCTTTTTGCTTTCTGCAGCCGAGCGTCGATTCTTGAATGGTTTCCATAACCGATGCTTATGAAACATCACCGGCATTTCCTCGTCTTTGCTTTCACGAGATCCAAATTCTGCCGTACAGCATCGGGCAAACTGCATTGTTGCCTGTGACATGTTTGTACGCTGCCAGCTTGTTTTGTTGCGGAAGGTCTTGCTTGAGAAGTCCCCTCGACCATCCGCTGCCCCTTTCATACTTGGAGACCGGCAGCCTGCAACCAGCAGGTGTGTTGGGAGAGTAGCTCGATCGAGGCAGGAATCGAATGTCTACCTGCCCGCAAACCGGCATATCAAGCTCGCGGAAGCCACTCGCTGCCGTTCGCTCCGTCTGTTTGCAAATGGAAACACACGCTGCGAAACATGTGTCGACCGAAGAACACAAAGCTTGAAGTCTTCCTGCAGCCTTGGAGCGCTCTGTCACTTGGGGCTGCGAGCTAGTAGTTGGGACTTCGCAAAGAATCTGCATAGGGAGCCGTCGGTTTCTCTGCCAACCAGCATCCCATAGTGTAGGTGGATATTAAAGCAACCGCTGAGCCGAAAAAGGCTCCACAGCGTGATATGCTTGTACAGAGATTCTCCACGGCAAGCCGTGCCCGTGGCTTTCACCAAGAGAACTAGTGTAAATTGATTATGACCATATAGCTAATAAAGGAAGATTTCCGATCTCAAAGCAGCCTAAAGTCCTAATGCCTTGTCCGAGTAAGCCAATTTACTCTCTTGGTCGTTGCTCCGGGCACTGTTGCGAGCAGAAGCCACGGCCATTCGACCTTTGGTGGGTGTTTGTTTTGATTAGCAGCTGCAGGGCAGACAGCAGCAGCCCACACCGCATCACGCACACACGCATCACGGCTACTGCAGTCACCTTCTTTCCTCTCACAACTCTGTCCAGTGTTTGGGTCATGCAGGTCCCCAGGGGCGAAGTTGATTGGTTCGGAGCTTCGTGTTGTACAGCTGGGGTTCGAGGACTGCAGGGGCTGCAGGAAAAGGCAGTTCTGTGTGCCACAAACTGACTGAGTTTGCAAATTTCTGCCACACGCGGAAGACCAGCTGCAGTCATGTTGTGCTGACGATGCTGCAGGATGGGATGCAAGTAAAAGGTATCAAAAGATGCCACAATATGCCACAGAGTTGAAGATAGCCAGTTGCAGCTTCATTATGCTTGTATTTGTAAGTAGCAGTCGTGGCCGGGACCGTTTGGACATTTATAAGATCACACATCAGCTGTCGGTTGTGAGGTCTTCTTCCTCGATCGATGCTGCTCAAGACACGAATGCAGAGACTGCGGCCATAGTGTTTTAAGCCGTTGTTGTTAATCTTTTCGCCCTATGCCTTCTACGCCGTTAGTCAAACTCCCAACATTCGGTACGCACATCGTCCGCAGATGATTACTACGGAAGCCTTTTTTGCCTTCCCTTGCACCCCGCCATCCCAGCCTCATTGAATTTGGACAGGGCTGGAGTCCCCCAAGCAGCCCCAACGATGTTTTACAAGCTTGACACCGGTTGGCATTCCAGGCATAAAGTCCGAACTGCGCTTCGCCATTCCGTGGTGTGCGGCATGTGGCGCCTCGGGCGCGCCGCGACAGCGCTGGGCGCGACCCCACGCAGTTTGCGATTCCGACGCCTGGCCTTGCAGTAGGCTTTGCTCGTACGTAGTGTAGTCAGCTGGGCAACGACTCCTCACGGCTCCTGGATCTTCGAGTGAGAACATAGTTCGACGCAGATTTTTCGATCCATGCAAACGACATTATTGTGCGATGAAGGTCGGAGCTAATAGATCTGTCATTTGCTCAGCCCTTGATGAAGTGAGTGCCCTGGGGGTGCCGGGCCTATGGAAGCGGTTCCTACGATCGTGTTTTACCTCTCCGCATCATCACACTGCTGGCACGGAGTTCAATGCTCCAGGCCCATCGACCCGAGCCCAGGTATGGTAAACGGGCCTGCCAGAATTGATCGCTTTACAAGACAGCTACTTCGCAGGACAAAGGCTCTCACTCGATGATCAATTTCCAAAATGTTGAGCTGCGGTCACTGGATCAGAGACGGGGCACGGGCGAGAGGGGGTGGTCGACCAAACACCCGCATGCGTAAGCAAGAGCCTTTCAACTTCCAACTAATTCCTTTGTGGCTCAGACTCAATCAGTACTCTTGGCCGAGGACTCCAGACGCTCGCGGCAGAGGAGCGGTGTGTTCACTTCCCGAAATCCTACTCATTGATTGCAGTCCCAGGCGACCGAAGCTCCAAAGCTTCGGCCCAGGCCAGGGCCACAGTGAGTCTCCCAAGTAAGGGTCCTGAAGCTTCATCTAGCGGTGCAACTCCAGCAAGCGCCACACAAAGGCCAGCAGCCAGACGGAAGGAGATGGTAACGGCAGGAAGGGTGAGACACAGAGTCAACTGCACTGGATGCGAATGCTTCAGTCCATCTTATCAACTACAGGTACTGGGCGCCGCTGTAGGAGGTGCCGGAGTTGTTGGCATCCCAGCTCCAGCAAGCTGCATTGCAAAAGAACCGGATGCCCACCAACCTGAAAGTCAGGCATACGCAGCATCGGACAGCGTCCGCGGTCCAGTCGACGAAGCTATCAAGAAGTTCACACAAGCTTTTGAGGAGCGTTGCAAGTCTTGCATCTTTTGCTGCCAACGAGGGTGCTCAGTATGAGGATGGATTCTGCGGCATCTCTGCGCCAAAGCATGTTTAGAAACCTGGGTGCAATCTGTAACTCCTGGAGCCCTCGAGCCTTACAGTAATGCAGAGACGCCTGTCCCTGGCGCCACCTACGCCCTCCACACCACGCCTGCAAGCTACCTTTCCATCTTCTTCGGCATCCTTCGTGACGTAAAGTTTGAGACCAAGTATCAGTCGGAGTAGGCATGCTTTTTCACAACTGCGGCGCGGCGGGCTGTGCCAAGTGGTCGCTGGGCGGTCCCCTGGTGTCTTTGGAAGGCCTTCGAAGATTCAAGACCTCAGAAGCCCTGGAGTGCTTCTGAAACTAAGCGATGATTCAGCCTTGAGTCTTCTCGAGTGGCCATACCCATAAGTCGCCATAAGGGCGCCCACAACTGTAACTCTGAGACCTCCGTGCAGTCTGAGACATCTCTGCTCCAGTGCCGGGCAGCGGTGCCCCGGTGCTACAAATAGCAACTCGAGGGGCCGATTGTCGTCTGCAGTTTAATCGCGCTTTTTAGCAGAACGACGGTCCGAATAGATATCACAGACGGACAGATCGAAAAGCGATCTTGTCGATCTGGAGGACTTCAACGACACTTCGCGCGAGTTCTTTGAGAATACGGGAGATCGGCTTCTGGGCAAGCGCCAGGAGATACCAAGACTGTTGGAGCTTGGTCAAGGCCAGTTCAGTGTGGTTCCAGGAGCCGTGGCTCCTGGACCGCCAGACTATGAAATACGATGAGATGCTCCCCACGTTGGTGCTTGATTTGGACAAGGCATGCAGCGGGCAACGCAAGCATGAACTTCTAGGAAGTGTGCAGCTGCAAGCAGGTGATACTTCACCTTCATCACGAGAGCAAGCAGGCACTTCTGCGGTTTTGTTGTGTTGCTGCAATCATCAGGACAGCTACAGTGCGCGATTATGCCCTTTGTCGCCCAGGGCTGGCAAGTTGTGAAAAGACCCTTCGCGGACCAGTTCTTCAAGGAGTCTCTCGGTGCAGAAGCATCCAGCTCCAGACAGTTGCAGGATGTCGGCTTGAGGTGCAAAGAGGCACCAGTAGCATGGCTTCTTGTCGCAAGGAGATCTGCCACTACTACGAGCTGGTCATTTTCTCTGACGATGTGTTTCCAGCTCCCTTCTGAGTGCTTCTACAAGCTTGATCCATTCATATTCATTGCCACTGCACAAGGCAAGCTGAGCAACCGAAAATGCCTCTTGAGGTGGCCTTGGACATTGTCTCGAAATGGAATCTTCCAGCATTTGCCTCAGCGCGAGTCCCCGAAATGGTGCAGCAGTGGTGCAAGCGGCTGCAGCTCTGGGGAGGTTTTGGCGGTGGTGGCGGGGGCGAGGAGCAACAGCAGCAACAGCATCAGCAGTTCGCGCGTCGCCAGCAAAAACAAAGAGCAACATCGTAGGTTCGAGCGCAGTTGAGTTCCGTAGTACTGTAGAGACATGAGGGAATGCACTGCGCCAGCTCCATGACTGTGTGCAGATCTCGGGCGTTCTTCATCGAGACTTCTGCAAAAAGCCTTTGGGCAGCAAGCAGCGCAGTCAAGTCCTAAACCAGAAGGGTGGCAAAGTCAATCTCAATTGCCCCTTTGGCGATGACAATGAGGAAGCGGAACCATTTCGTGAAGGACACGTGGCTCACTTGCTGCTGCACATGAGGCTTTGCCACACAGAATGGGGTGATGTCAATGTGCAAGGACCTTTCCAAGTTGGGCCGCAGGTTGGATAGAGCTGCTTGGACACGTTCGAGCAGCAGTGACAGTTATAGGCAATTACAACGAAGTTGAAGGGTGAGCTGCTGTGGACCTGGACCAAGACCCTCATGATCGACCACGATCCGGCAGCTTTCCAGCTGCAGGCAGGGCGTTTGCTGACAGGCGGCTCGTGTTGATCAATGGTACTGTAGAGGTGGGTGGGTGTTTGTGCTTGCTTGTTTGTTGGTTTGTGTCGCTGCAAGGGGGCGCCCCCAGCCCAGTCGCGCACGCAAGGGTTCAGAAGAGAGAAGCCAGCGTCACCGTTTTTCCAATTGTGTATGCGATTAGACAACTGGATGGCCTGGGCCATCGAAGACTCGACCAGATCCTGGCTCCCGGGAGCAGCTGATTTCACCGTCATGGGTTCAGTACAACTCGTGGATGGGCCACGGTGCTCAATTTAAGCACAGTGTCTTCGCTTTGCCCATGTTACGCACGGGGCAGGGGCAGTGGCGGCGGGACGAAGACCTGCATCAGGTCCGGTGTCAACTCGAGACGAACACGGATTTTGCATTGCCCCTGGCGTCAGTGCATTGCCGACCGGGGCTCCATGATGCATCGCTGAACATCACTGGCGTGCGTCCTTTGGCGACTGCCCTTCTCGACCGCGCCAAGAGCACATTTGGCCAGCGTGGGCCTGCAAGCAGTTTTGGCCCTTTCCGGGCATTAGCTAGCAGTCTCCTGTGTGCCTCCGAAAGCTGCACTCAATACGGATCAATCCCTCGATGCTCGTTTTGACAGCCGTCGCGTCGTGGCTTTCTCGCTTCGGCTGAGGCAGCGCCGCGAAAGCACGCATGTGTGTGTGTGTGTGTGGTGTTGTCTCGCTGTGCTGTGTTCATGCTACTGGCCCAACGGGTTGACGAGCCTGAATTCCCTCTGGCTTTGACTGGAGTGCTGAGGGCTGGGTGCACGCTGTAGGTCCTGACCATATTGTCCGTACACAAAAGTGTCATCAGAATGCAACCGCACGTACGGGCAACAACACAGATAGTGTTCATAGTAATATCATCAAGATGATAACCTCCAGAGCATGCCCGCCTTGTTCTACTTATGTGCCGGATTGCACACGATGATTCAATCGACCTGCCAGCCGGCCAATGGTATCGTGATTCGGCCTTTTGATGGCGACACCAGCGACACGGCGGGGGCCTTGTGAAGCCTAAACTGCCATCCGCACTCCTGAATGCCGAGGAGCTTGCAGACCTGCTAGAGTTTCTGAAGGCCGCACAGTACTTCTCTTTCTTTGCCGGGACCAGCTCCGCAACCAAAGACACGTTGTGGCCAGCGGCAGCACTTGCTGGAGGCAGCCGCTTGCAGCCCCACCGACCTTCGCAAGTGGTGCTGCCATCATTGGATCCGGCAACCCCAGTGACAACGATCAGCAGCTTGCCAGTGGTCAACTTGTGGCGTGTCAGGTTTGTGGAAAAGTATGGTGGCGGAGACGAGGACGTGGGCAGGCCTGCGGCCTAGATTCGGCTGAGCCACAACGATGCGACAGCTAGGCAGTCGGAGGTTTAGAGGGGCCCTAACCCAATGCTATGGCAGAGCCAAGTTGCCATGATGTCCAACATGCGCTGCAGACTGCTGAGCGCATCGTTTGGCCTGCTCTGCTGGCGGCAGGCGCTACCTGTTGCAGAAGCAGGAGCAGGACAAGCTCGTCGAAAGCCGCAGGTCTTTGGGCAGGCCATGCCCAGCAGAATCTCAAGACTATTCCCAGGCGCTAGGCTAAACTCCGAACCAGGGCCTTTGGCAGAAATCCAGCGATCGGCGCTCCGCCTGGGCAGCCACGAACCAAGCACCAGTGCAAACGTTCCACAGGACCCCTTCTGAATTTCTCGTTTCGTCGTTGACAGAACCCGAAGCCCAGGTTCGGTGGCTTCGGCAACATGCGCTAGCGATGAGCCTGCCATCCGGTCAAGTCTTGCATGTGGCATTCTCTGTGCGACTCGCGTCTAAGAGCTGCAAGGCGCTCCTTTGATCACCTCTGTCTAAAGACATGCTGCGCTAGCGAAGCAGATGCCGTTGCTGCAAGTTACGCAGCTGGCAGATGCTGGCAGCTGCGCTCGAGGCGTGCTCGCTTCTGCTTCTGCCTGCAAGTTACAGTTAGGAGTTGTAGAATGTTGCAGATTTTGCCGCGCGGAAGCAAAAGTCCAATGACATCTCGAGCGCAATGTCTATGTCACCCTTCCAAGGCCATCATCACGTATCGACATTATCTCTGCTCTGTTGTCCACTTTTGTTGGCGCTAAGTGGCACGTGTGATATCATGCGCGGAGCGTCGATCCTGTATGCGGAAGTCCATGCGGCTCAAGCACTTGGGCTCATCAACGATGGCTGAACGGTATCTGATCTCCAAGGCGTGCGGCTTGAGCAGAACCCGAAGAAGCATGAAACAGCAGCCCGGCATTGCCAGCAACCTGCTCCTCCCTGTTTGAGGCGGAGGTGCCCGAGGGCGCGGCAGTGCCCGAGCTGGTGAAGCTCCGGCAGGCACGGGACGACAAGCTGGCAGCAGCGCCGGGCCCAGCATCTTCGTGTGTGCATTGAGATG